>JALPSE010000157.1:0-35226 GCA_030558545.1 Bipolaris gigantea | reverse complement strand
CCCCCCCCCCCCCCCCCCCCCCCCCCCCCCCCCCCCCCCCCCCCCCCCCCCCCCCCCCCCCCCCCCCCCCCCCCCCCCCCCCCCCCCCCCCACGAATGCAGACAATGGTGGTGAAGTCTAAAAGTTAGAGCTCTAGAAATTTTGGTGGAGCATCTCTATCGTCAGGTCCGTGCGACTAGGCCCAGTACCCACATCCGGGGATAGCCTCTCTCTAAACGCCGTTCGTCACGTGTTCCTACACCACACCACCAGGTCCAGTTCTGCCTATTTGCTTATCAAACTACCCTGAAAATTGACTCTGATCAAACATTGGACTAGACTCAGCCGCTTGCCAAGCTGCACTCCCTGCTGGCAACGAACTGTACCCACTCTTCGAGCGTCGCCTGAGTGGGGTTGCGCAACTGCCCCTGTCTGAAAGAGTAAATGATGGTATGCCATCTGTAAGCGATCTTGTATTGCATTTCGAACCCTCATATACCGAAGTCTACAAAGAAAAAGTGATTCCGCATTTGTGCTGCGAGGCACAAGCGATGAGGTCAATTGTACAATGCCAGAGGATACCTTTACTTCGGTGACCAACTTATCCCTTTGGAGAATTCAACGAGGGAACTTACCCCACACTACACTGATGGAAGCAAATACACTACTGCTGCAACGTCACTGGCCTACATCGGGGTCTTGGTGCTGACGGTACCGATCACTATCTACTGCCTCGAACACCACTTCATGCAATGAGTAGCTGAGGCTGAATAACCAGTCTAGACCAATCGGGAGTAGCCACATGAAGAAACAGTCGGTTATTGGTACTCGTAGCTGGGATACTAAAGAGGAGAAACCTAGGACCAGGACGGGCGGGGCTGAGTACCACTTTAAGAATCCTACCATGCATTTCTGGGCAACTCGCAGATCAATCCTTATAAAGCCGTGGAGGGGCGCCCGAACTGAGCTCTCGTGTCTGGAATTTTGACACTCAAATCCTCTTCTTCCCTGTCCCCCCTTTCCAAAGCCCTAAGATCTGGCCATCATGTCTGACGAGGGTGTCACAAGCAGAACACCTGCTGAGGATCTCACAAGTCGATCGTACGGTACATGAAAGAATTAAAACTTTTGAATCGCTAGGAGAGCTACTTCATTGAGCATGTGCTTTCTACAAGTCTTTTGTATGCTATTATAGTAGGCAAGGTGCGGCCCAAGTAATTTAGAATACGCGTGGCTAACTATCCGTTATTGCTACATAGATTATATCATCTGTGGTGGTGGAACCGCGGGTTTGGCCGTCGCATCGCGTCGTAGTGAAGACGAGAATGTCACAGTTGCGGTCCTCGAGGCTGGAAGCAATGCGCTAAACGACTTGCTTGTTGATGCCCCAAGCATGTACACGCAGACTTGGGGGAATCCAAACTAGGACTGGGACTACAAGACAGTACTCCAGGTATGTCAGGTCTCTCTGAAATCAATCCCGATTACTGACTTCCATGATAGCGAGGGACCGCGGGTAGAGTTCATGGCTGGATCCGTGGCAAAGTTCTGGGTGGCAGCAGCGCTCTCAATTACGGCATGTTCAGGTGACTTCCAACTGCATGCTAATCACATATTCATACACGAGTCCTGCTGACGTATCCATCACTATGGCCTCCAAGCAGGATCTGGACAACTGGTGAGAACTCGGCAACAAGGGTTGGTCTTTTGAAGATCTCAAACCTTACTACCGCAAGTTCGAAACCTATCACCCGGCATCTGAGGCCTACGGCGAGAAAATAGACAGCAAGTATCTCGACAAGTCTTTACGCGGGACATCAGGTCCTATCCACGTTCGTTGCTTGCATGAAGCCGTGTTCAATTCTCTTCCATGGCTGACCAGTGATAGATAAGCTTTGCAGAAACCGACGTTACTTGGAGCCAGGACATGTGGCCCAAGACTATCATCAACGCAGGATACTTACCTGCCAACGATCCTCGCGTTGGCTCTGCCATTGGCGGTTTTAATCAGTTGTGCACTATTGATCCCAGGCACAACAGACGAAGCTACTCTGCACGAGACTACTAGGAGCCGGCCAAGGATCGACCCAATTGGTTCCTCTTGACCCACACACTCGTATCCAAGATTGAGCTGGAGAGAAATGCCGACATTGTCAAGGCCACTGGCGTCCCATCCACGGCCAACGGCTCGTCATTCACAGTCAAAGCAAACAGGCAAGTCATTGTTTGCAGAGGCGTCGTCAACTCCCCAGAAATCCTCGACCTCTCTGGTGTCGGATCGCCCAAAGTACTCCAAAAAGCCGGTGTACAAGTGATTGTAGATTTACCCGGAGTCGGCGACAACCTATGCGATCATTCAGCAACAGCCATCGTTCTCGCAAGCACAAAACCATCCCCCCTCTTTTTTTTTAAAAAAAAAAAGAAAAGATGAGTACTAGATTCCACCGCTCCTTTTCCCGCGGCACCACCCACATCACACGCTCCAACCCCGAAACCCACCCGGCCATTGACCCCCGCCTACTTTGCCCACCCCCCTCCCCTCGATGTCCACCTCATGGCTAGGTCGGTAATGCACGCCCTGGCGCTTGCACATGTACACCCGCTAGTACACATCTTCCGCCGGGATGAAAAGGGCGGGTTGGTCGTGCCGCGGAATGCGTCGGGCCCGCTGCCTACGAGTGTCGACGAGGCAAAGGAGTGGGTGCGGAAGAATGCCGTTACCGAGTATCATCCGGTGGGGAGTTGTGCCATATTGCCGAGGGAGAAGGGTGGCGTTGTGGATGAGGAGTTGAGAGTGTATGGGGTGCACGGACTGCGGATTGTGGATGCTATCATCTTTTCACTGCATGTACAGGGTAATATTGTGAGTCTTGTGTATGCGATTGCCGAGAAGGCGGCAGATATGATTCGAGGGAGGGCTGGAAGCCCCGATTCAGGACACTGGGTGTGGGCTTGTACGACTCTTTGCTTCGGCAAAGAAAAGTCTGATCATGTGTGTAGATGAAGCTTTTCATTTGGTACGGTACAAGGCTGCCACGTCTTACTTGACGAAACAATGACCAATACTGGTATTAAAAGTTACCTTTCCTCTGATGTGATTTTCGCCCTTCAGAACACCCATACCCCCTTACCATTTTATATCCTTCTTGAAGATAGGCACTTCCTCAAAGTTGTCCACAGCCCACTTCACCTTGCCATCCTCTGTAACCCACGCACCCTCATCACTAGCCTTCAATGCCAGATTCTCATTCTCGCTAATCTCCTTCTTACTCACGCCAATAGAATCTTTTGCCAGCCAAACGACCGGCGTCTTGCTCGAATACGCTGGATGGAGGTACGCCTTCTTGACATCGTCATCGCTATACTCCGGTTCTTCATCGTCGAAATCGCCGTCACGGACCCAGCTTTTCATCGCTGTATGGCTGGAAAATACGTGTGGTTGTAAGAAGCGCGCAAGGGGTGAGATGACGCGTGGTGGCACACGTGTCCGCTCACTTATACGAGCAACTCTTGACTCTGCATGTTGCAACGCATCTGACTCGCCTTCTTCTGCTGAGGAGAGTAGGGGCGACTGTTCATCGTCCTCCGATTCGAGAGCAAGGTCTGCGGGAAGGTACTGCTCTAGTGGGGCAAAGTAGCGATTGGTGGTGTAGTTGAATATCGCCGTGGCAATAAGTAGCAGCACAAGCATGAACAAAGGACCCCTGGCATTGCGCAAGCTAAAGATTCCAATGAGGCAAAGCTCAGCAATGTATATCCCTGTAAGGATATGTTGGAGGGAAAGCGTGTAGGCATGTCCTTTGGTATCAATCTTTGGCTGCACAGTGTAAAGCAGTTGGTATCGGTAGCTCCAGTAGAAAATGACCAGGCCGATGGCAGCAAAGCCAAGTACAAGAGGAGCGATGCAAGAGTACGCAATTGCTACAAACCATTAGTTGAATTACAGAACACAAAAGATCCAGTAGTAAAATACCAATAATCACGAAGTTGACATACTTCGGAAACAGCTTGCCCCAAGCCATGCCTCTCATTGTCGTATAAGTTCTGTACTTTTGGCGAGGCGTCTTATCAATGAACTTGTCGTAGAAGACGTAGAAAAGGACGTCAGAGTAGTTCAAGATGTTGCTCGGGGCATTTGTCAATGCCTGGACGACAAAGTACGTAAGGTAGGTATTCGACGCTCTAGGAAGACGCTCTGCCAGAAGCTGAGGTACTGAGCTTGGATCTTGTGCGATCTGAGATGCTACTGCAGCAGCTCCAGACGACAGCGTGGTGATAAGGAAGACTTGAAGTACTTGGAATACATAGTGCCATTTGAGCACCTTGAGTTCAATCACAGACTTTGTAGGGTCTCCAAAAGTTGTGAAAATATCTAACTTTGTAAGTATCGCCCAACACCCCGTTGCAAGAGAACTTACATCTGAAGATATCCGGTACCCACCGAGCCAGAGCGCTCAGCAACAACGGGGGAATCAGGCCGCTCAGAAGATTCATGAGGGAGGGTGGTAATTTGTTGAGGAATGCAAGCCATTTGAAGTTTTCCGCCAAATACTGTATGTTGGAGATGGCCCCCACAATCGACACGGGAATGGACCAGAATACAATCGTGGCGATAACCAAGGATAGCGCGATACCGCTTTGCGATATACGGCGAGTGGGTGGAAGCACCAGATTAGACCAAATGATCTCGCTAGGCACGGTCCCTGCAAACCGAGGTGTAAGAGAAAGAATGTCTGCGGATGCAATTTGTTGATATGCTCGCTGAGCTGCAGGTTGTGTGCGGAACTCAACGAATACCGCCGCTGCTCCACCAAGATTGCCAGCGGTCTCGTTCGATTCGCGAGCTTTCTGTACCTCATCCTCCTTCTCTTTGATCTGATCTCGATAGTAGTTGATGCTGTCAACCTCGTTACCAACAACTGGTGTCTTCGACTTGTGGGTAGGCCTTAGTGACTTTGTCATCTGCTTTGGCAGCTGTTCGTATTTGATGTTGCCATTGTGACTCTTCTTGACTTCCTTGTTGATGTTTAGAATAAACGACAGCTCAGCACTTTCTAGCTTCTCAACTTTCGAGTCCCTTTCAGAGACCAGAGATGCAAGCTTGTCGCCCCTGGTAATTGGCCAGATTCTGACTGCATCGTCACCAAAGAATCGTTGCATGTTACCCTCATCGAGAGCCGGAGTAGGTGCTGAGAGGTAAAGAACAGTGCGTGAGGATAGTCTCTTTGCGTTGGTCTTCGACAGGTTCCACGCTTGTCGCAACCCTATGAGCCATAGTCGCTCACGCGCAACCGTGAACATGACGAAGCAGAAGAAGACCCAAGCAACGACAGCATGAGCGTACAAGTGGTTCTTGTCCTTTACATTGCCAATACCGAGGCGGTTCAGCTCCTTTGACCTGCCACCACCTGTCCAGTTCGCCGGCATAAGAATCGGCCAGGTAATGGCGGCGCCAACAACGCAAATGAAGATTAACGTCCGCAGGAAGCGGAGAAACAAGTACGAATCAAGCGACTGATGATACAACACAAACTTATCGGGGAGTGCCCGGTATGTGTGAATCCAGTCAAAGTAACCCGGTGATTTTTTACATGGCGTACGATGCTTTTCTTCAACGGTTTCAATGTATGTTCTTGGAGAGTAAATCTTGGGGAAGCTCGGCCTGATGAAGATGAAGATGACTACGTATAGAACGGCAACCACGGCTGTTGGGACAAAAGCCGCAGCAAGTGCCGCGAATGAAGACGGACCCTTGGACTTCAGCAACACGTCAATTCAGTAAGAGTCGTATCAGAAAAATGCTGGGTAGAGTCGTAAACACGTACCGATTGGGCATGACTGCTCTCGCTGCCTTGGGCGACGAACACCTTCTGGAGATCCATCGGGGCAGATTGATGTCGATTCGAAATTAAGATCAGCAACAGGTCATGGCCGGAACCTTTCGTATGCGGAGATGAGCGGAAGCGGAAGCGAAAGGGGGGGGGAAGGGGGCGGCTTGGGTAACTTCGAACTTTTGCAGTGTGTTGGTTAGTGTTATGGAGAGGATGGGCGCCTGCCAGGAAAGTGGGACAATGACGTAGACGCGACGACTAGGAGGCGGCGCGATGCCACCAAGGCACATGCAAAAACCCCTGAAACGCCAACCAGACATATGCATAGTAACGATGGGTTACCAGCACTCGGTTGCGTTATCATCCTAGTATAGGATGATTAACCCTGCAGTAGTCGCACTTACTATACGCACGATGTACTATTGCTATATTTTGCTAACCCTACATAACACGCCAAAGCGAACCAAGTGTGCTACAACGTGCAAGTATTGAGATGGCCATTACAAGACTATATATTGCAGCTTAAAGCAAAGTCTAAAAAACAATCGTCGGTGCATACATATATACAACATTATATACACAGTCTGGTATCTGTAGGATCCAACCCTGATAAAAAGGCAACCTAGTATTCAAACGCCGAATGCGCAAGTAACAAAAGAAAAATTTCAAAAGCCTAGTAGATGCAATGCGATAGAAGGTAGGTTTAAAGCCATAACAGCCATCTGACAACGCCCCAGCCGACACCAAAGACACGCTTCACCGACCCAACAAGCACAACGGTGAGCCAGAGGCACCACATGAGGCCGACGAGTGCCCATTCTACCAGCATCCAGCCAAAGCCTCGCATCCACCTCATTCGGCGTTTCCGTACTCTGATCATGCGGTCAATCTCGTCGGTGATTTGCTTGACTTGGAGTGATCCCTGGCCCGATACTTCACTCGTGACACGCACAGCTTTGTCGCCGCCTTCCAAGATGCGTGGCATGAGATCCGAATCCACAGTTGATTGCAAGGTAGATATTTGCCTCGTCAGCTGCTGAATAGCCTTGTTACGAAAGGTCTCGAGGGTTGATTGCAAAGCTTTAGTGGAAGCCTCGAGATCTTTGACCAACATGCGTGCAGCCAAAACGTGTTCTTGCGTGCGCGGAACGGGATACAGTTTCGTGTTTGTCAAAGCAGCTGCGCGCGCGAGGAAATCAGGAGGTGGGTTTCGTGTAGCGTGGGCGCGACGCACGATTTCGTTCGCTTTGACACCAGAGCAGAGGAACAATGCACGAATACGAACAATGTCTGCTTGTGTGATGATATCCGCATTGGTCTTACGGTCAACGGCTTGATCATCGTCATCGGCAATACTCCAATGCCTTCCGCTTAGCCCTGGTCTAGAACCACTGGTTTTCCTGTCTTGCACATTCCTCGAACCAGCAGCAGGGAAGCCGCCTGTATCACCATGGTTGGCAAGCGATTCTTCAAGTCGTTCTTGACTGTTATTCGGACCAAGGGTGAGAGAGCCTTGAGAGGAACGATCGGATATGGTGCTTAAATCCATACGTGGGGGTAAGAGTCGATCAATACGAGGGGAACGACTGCCCTTTCGGTCTCGAGTCTGACGCGGAATGTGATGTTCTTCGTCGGAATCCTCATTGTCAATGGTGTGAACAGGGCGGAACGATGGGAGGTCGAGACGGCTACGGTCCTTGTGGAAAGAAAGTCTGCTGCTCTCTGTGCCTCCTGTACTTGTACGGGCTATCGGTAGTCGTTTGCTCTGTTTAGCTTGAGTAGAGCCATTGTCATCGTCAAACTCTACCGAGTTGCTGTCAGACATGGTGTCCGAATCAGAATCGTCCGCTCGATCACGCCTAAAGATGATATCTCCAACTTTCGTGCCCTCATGCCTGACGCCCTTGAAGAACCGTGTAACAGCAGACTGTGGCTCCTGGGCCTCTCTGCGACGTAGCTTGTCTGGGCTGGGCAAACTACTGACACTGTCGTTCTTCCGATGACCCAAGAGGTTCATTACAGCACCTGGCGCGGCCAGTATCGCCGTTCCGATGTGTTTGTCATCCGTAGCCTCCCCACTACTTTGATGAGAATTTCCCTTTCTGTCTATGCCAGAGGAGCCTGGCCGTCCTTCATGCTGACTTTCCTCACTGTGGTCGTGCGAGTGGAAAATGTTGTTGAACTTGTGTCGCTTAGGTTTTCGCGTCTGCGAATTGGATCGGCTTCGTGGTGGCGAGGCTTCGCTGCCATTGTGTGGGAGCCGTTTGGTAAGGGGTGTATTTGGAGCATTACTGTCTTGCTGCTCATGTGAAGACCGTTGCTCAGCATCGTCGCTGGATAGATTGAAGGGCTTGCGTGGCGTAGGCGAAATTCTGAAATTGCCGTAGTCTTTGAGATACGAGAAACCGTTTGAAAACCGGGGGACATCTAGTGAGTCCCGGGTAGGCTTGTCATCCACTGCGACATCTCCATTGCGATCCCACTTGTCGGGTGTGTTGGGCGACATAACCAATGGTGACTTGGCTTGAAACTCTTTGGCCTGCTGCTCCAGGAGCAGAGCAAGCGGTCCGGTGTTGTGTTCCGGATCCGTAGCCACACGGATCTTGCGCCTCTTTGTGTCAGACTCTGACCCAGAACTATCAAGCTCGTCATGGTTCCGTAACCTTGAACCTCTTCTGGAATGCTTCCCGCCCCTGGGGCTATCTGTGCGAAGCGCTGGAAGCAATCTTCGCCTACGTCCGCGCTCACTTGCTATATCGCTCTCATCACCTGTTGTGTGATCAAGTGCAATGACAGGCAATGCATCAGCCCAGCTCTTCCTTCGCTTATCGCCGAATTCTTTGCTCGCACGCACTTGGAGGGAGTTTCTAGGCTGTGCCTCCTTTGCCGGAAATAGTTTTTGGCCACGCCGGTTTTCCACAAGTGTCTTGTTGTCGCCCTGCTCTAGCCAGTGCGCATCCGCAAGCAGTTCTTCTGGGGTGAAGAACCAGCCCTTATGCGGCCTTGGGGGCTTGCTGGATGGAGCGGCGACTTCATGGTCTTGATGAATCTTGGGCAAATGCACTGCATCATTTCGACGGTACCCAACATGTTTGGTATGCTGCTCAATCTGGTCAACCCAATCGCGCACGTGCTGGATGTCCTCGAACTCTTCTGGGGGGTGATCCAAAACCGCGCGCTCACGAGCTCTGATACGGCGATTGCGGATGAACTGTAGAGGGTTGTAGGCCCTGCCGAGATTGTGCTGTTTGCCGGCGTGCGATGGAATACGGGTGAGATGCGCTTGGGGACTGCCTGGGGAGCTGCTTGACGTGAAGATGAAGTTGCCTGGAGCACTGGCGTCGGGCTTTAGGGGTGGGAGGAAATCCAGCAGACGCAGATACTCCATTTGAAGCTCGATATATGCCTTGGCCTTGTTCACTCGCGCAAGCGTAGAGGCAGAAGGATTGATAGACTGTGAGCCTGGAAACGCCATCGAACCGCTCCCCTGCATGGACGTAGACATGTGCCGCGACGGAGAGCCCCTGCCGCCCATTGGGGATATGTTCCTCGAGACCCTTCGTTGCTCGTTGAGATAGTTTCTTAGACTGCCGCCAGCAGCGTAGTTGGCAAAGCTGCCTTCACGTTGCGACCCCGATGCAGCGCGTGGCTGAGATGCGAGAAGCTGACCGGTATTGATGTTTCTGCGCCGGCTCTCGCTGAGATTCAGGGCCATGTGTACGAGGTGGGTGGGGTCGATGGACTGTCGCGCTGGCTCTGTCCGAAGCAAAGGGTCTCTGTCGTCGCTTGCAGACGGCATCTGGCGTACGCCCCGTCTAGCCCTGCCCATGTTTGTGTCGTCGCCGTGGTGTTCCCGGGATGGGCTCAGCATAGAAGTCTGCTTGTTCTCGTGTGTTGCCTGGTGTCGCGAGTTGCGCTTGCCTCTTGAGTCGTCGCCATGAGCATCGCGATGGCCATGGCGCTGTCGAGGGCCGCTAGGAAAGGTCGAGTCGAGGAGGAAGCCGCCACTTCGTCGTGGGCGCTGCTTGCGCTGAGCAGAGTCGTCGTTGTCGCCGCCCGTCATGGCGATTCCCAGGCCGTGGAGTGGACCGTTGCTAGGTCGTGAATCCTGGCTCCGCCACGGCGAGGAGCTTCCCTCGCCATTGTCGGTATTTGCGCCCGCGTTGCTGGCAATGTAAGTGTTTGACGAAGCCGTCCAGCGGTCTGAGTCTCCAGAAGGACGGCCATGGCTAGACGGCGCCGACATATCGTGGGGTTACGGCTTCGGCTTCGGTCGGGTCACCTGGGGCGGCCAGGGGGCGAGTGCATGGCGATGACGACGGCTGCGCGGCGCAGAGACGGCCGATGTGGTGCTTGTTTGGCGGGCAGTCGATATGGGCGGCGGGCGATGCACTTGTAAATGCTACGCGGCAAGTGGAGTGCACACCATGTTCATATGTGGGGTGGGTTGGGACGACGCAATCCTCGTGGCCGACGACGACGACGACGTCCTGTCCTGTAATTAGGCTGGAATCCATAGCACCGTCGCTTACTGCCCCCTGTCGTCCACCCCCATCGTCTACGGGTGGGTCCATGGCTGCTCAAGCTCTGTTCCACCATGCTTTCTCTTGTTGGGTCCTGCTGCTGTTGTTGACCGGCATCGCGCAACCGTTTGCTGCAATCGACACTTTCACCAGCCACACAATTGTTGACGTCACAGCACCGCTGCGAAGCTGCCTGCGGACCCCATAGCACTAGCGCATCGCTGCCATCAAGGCCAAGCATCCCAGTCAGAGACCCCATCACTTTCGTGTCGTATGTGTACCACGAGAACAAGGCGTTTGATTCTATGTGCCTTGGCCGCCCATTGCTACAGCATCAGTACTAGATACGCCAGCAAGTCCATACCAAATGTCCCCGTAGCTGTCGTCCTTCATCGGCCAACATCCACGTCCTGTACCTGCACGCTATGAAACCATGCATGGGCCATTTTCAACAGAAACCGAGGCAAAGTACTTATGCCTGCAAGTCAACACTGTTCCAACGACTCGATAGCACTTGGACGGCACATTTGGTTATCAAAAAAAATCACCGCCTAGGTCAAAGCGTATTGGCCAGGTTACATCCACAATGGCTACATACTTGCGCAAACCCACTCTGTTCCACGACAGGCTTCAAATACAGAGAGGGCCATTGGGGGCTGATCAAAAGCATGGTCAACCTGAAAATACCACAGTGCAGATCAGGTACACCTAATGAAAAAAAAACATGCGGCTATCTTGCAAAGGAAGGGAGTGTGAGGAGCACACGTTTGGGCTGGAAAGAGCTTTGATTGAGCTTCGACGGGCCTACCCGGTGCTAACGATTGACAGCCAGGGCCCTCAATGAACCCTTGTGTTTCAATTTCAATCTCCCAACCACAGCAAGCTAGATCCGCCCCAGGACACTTGCCGCACCGCTCAGCTCATGCCTTTCAAGACAAAGAGACTGCTGCACTGCTTTCCAGTATCAGCGAGGATCGCCATTGTGCTTCTCACACGGCGTTGAGGGCTGCTTGGCTCTCGCTTTTGGAGCCTGAGAGCGAGACGGAGGCGGAGGCGGAGGCTGAGCAAAAGTACATCTACGGACTGCTTGGGTGGGCCGACAATCAACACTGAATGGAAATTCGGTGCAGATAAACTTGCCATGGAGGCAGAAATAGACCCTTGTTCCCAACCACCTGCTTTCAGTACCCAAACACAACAGCACCAGGTCTGTAGCGAGGTCTCGACGCCTTCGCGAGGGTCACGGTTGACTGGCCTTTGGTCGGTGTCGAGTGAGAATCCCTTCAGACCTGAAACACTGGGTCCGGTCATGTCCCAGCTACAGAAGAGCTTACCAATTGATAAACGTCGCATCACACCTTTGGGCCGGCTACGGCGTGTGGAGCACGGGGCGGGGAAAGGGCTGACATGTCGCGAGCTGAGCCTGTCGGGGTCGCACTGCGGAGGCGTCATAGGATTGTCAGATGAATGTCGCTGGTAGTGTTGTGCCGAGAAGGACAAGAGGCTAAGAAGGTTTCGATAGGAGCAACCGTCTGCAAAGACGCGATCGATGCCTCGCGATCAGCGTTGTGTGGTAGGGGAGCCAGTATGGTACTGGCGCATGCTTGGGTGGGTGGTGTGGTATGGTATGGGCCGAGACGGTGAAATAAGGTTTCGTGGCAGGTGGGACGTCAGCCTCGGATCAACTAGCCAACCGGTCTTACCTGTACATGTATGTACACCCATTTTCCATTCTCCGTGACCAAGTCGAGAGTGACGAAAAACGAGCCAGGCGCATGCGAGGCGGGGGATCAATGAGCGGGCTAGCCCATCAGCCTTGTCGTCGTATACCCAGACTATGCTCGACCAAGACGGCTATCCCTCTCTCTCTCTCTTTCTCTCACACATCTCTCATATCGGCTGGGCGTGTAAGCCATGGCAGCACACGGCCAACACAACAGGCGGCGCCTCAGAGGGCCACGCAAGCGTGAGGTTGCAGGGACGAGGTGCATCGCGGGCGTGCAGGCCAGTGCAGGTGTCTTCCCAGCTGGAGCGGAGGCTTGGTGTTGGACGCATTGGATCGTGGATCGGCACGTCTGCATCTGCGTAAAACAAACCAGACCCCTGTGGCCGCTGATTCGCCGCCGCCGCCGGCTCCGCTTAGGCTGGCAGAGAGGCGGACTGTTCCACTACTCGGACGCGGCAAGGCTGAAGAGCAGACAGGCCAGTCAAAACAGGGCCGGGTGCTGGTGGTCGCCATGTCAGAAGCACCCTCCAAGGGCGCCGTGCCGTCACGGTGACAGTGCGCCTGGTGCTGACGAGGGGCCACGATGCCACGACACCATGGCAGGAGGGTGTTTGTCTGCAGAGTACACAGTATGTAGGCAGAGTAGCTCGTCTCGTCTCGTGGAATTCGGCTGAAGGCCAGGCGCACATCCAATTGGGAAAAGCATGACCGGGCTAGCGACCACAGCCAGCCCGCCTGCCCTCTGCCCTCTGCCCCGGTAAGCAACCAAGCCATCAAGCAACCAAGCCTGCCCGCATCCCTTTGCGACTCGTGGGCTCGCCGTTCGCTGCCACGCCCGGCATGATCCGAGCCAGGTTTGGACGCAGACGGCACTTCCTCATTTCTTTTCTTATCATCTGAACCGACTGGCTTAGGAGCTGGTCGAGCTGTACGCGGCAGGCCGGCTTGATTCGCCCTCTACCAAGCCATGTCGTTCAACCCGAAGGCCATGTCCAATAAGCTCCCGCCTCGCCAGCTTGCCGCTTATGGCGTGGCTTGCAGCTCAAGCTTCACCCACTCATCAAGGGAAACGAGGCTGACTGCGCCATTCCAGCCTTGTACGCGCACTCCGCTGGGCCCAGCAAAAATCGGGATATCTTGTTGCCTGGCCCCCGCCCTGTCCAAGGCCGTCCTGGAGGCACGTCGCGAGCACCCCAGCTGTTCACTCGACACTGCAGACTGTCTAATCCTGTCCGATTTAGCTGCCGTTGGACCTACAGCGCCCGCCCCACCAAGCATTCCAGCCCAACTCCCACTCCCTTGCTCGCTTTTGGGACGGAACAAGACGGTTCCGCACTCTCCCAGCCGTCTGAATCCCCTAGCATCTCATCATCATCATCATCAATAACAACAACAACAACAAAGTGTATGCCGCGATCAAGAACCCGGGCAAGAATGAAAGCAGGAGCGCATCCAAAGAGTCTCTCAACGACAACCACTACCAGCGCTAGCGAAGCAGTAGAGCCCTCTCCCGTCTCAAGCGAAACCGTCGTGACAGCTCCCGCCGTTGACACAACCCCAAGCACTTCTCCCGCATTTGGACCCAGCTCAAAGACGCCGTCTCGCAAAGTATTGCGACTCAAGTGCCCGGTATGCTCCGACTATCCCGACGGCTTCCGCAGCGAGCATGAGCTGCGGCGCCATACCAACCGCGTCCACAGGAAGGTGCGCAAGGTCTGGGTGACCATTGACACTTCGCCGGATAAGTCATTCCTCGCAAACTGCAAAGCCTGTCAGACTGGAAAACGATACAATGAGTGCTACAATGCCGCAAGCCACCTCCGGCGCATGCATTTCCATCCCCATAAACGCGGCGAGAGAAAAATGACGGCAGCAGAGGCCCGGCGTGGCGGTAAGCCTGGCGACTTGGACCCTCCCATGGACGTACTAAAAGCAAATTGGTTGCGAGAGGTAGACGAGGTATTGGACCATGGAAGTGAGCCAACCGAGGAAGACGCTCCCAACCCATCCTTGTCGCCGCCCCAGATGGCGTCGCCACAGTCGCAGCAACAGTCCGCGTCCCACAAGTCCGAGGGCCAAGCACCGCCGACACCAACTACGCCCTCGACTCGATCAATGGCGATAGACAGCATCGTGGATAAGGTCGACGCATCCTGAGCACGGCATGCTCACACTAGGTGGCGCACCGACCGTAGTAGCATTCAGACACGGAGGTCTACGACGGGGGACCTTGCCGAGAAGACAACTACCGGGCACGCTCGTTGCAATGCGTCTTCTCGCCAGACGTCTCTTGGCAGACGGAGCGGCTGCCTTTGTCGAAGAGGGAAGGCAAGAGTGCGAGCTCATGTTGCTCAGTCGTGCTCTGCAACCCACTGGACTAGGCCAAGAGACTTTGAGTCGTTTGTCGGGTCAGTGTTCAAGGCGTCGAGGTGTTGAAAGGGACAACTAGGTATAGGGAGCATGCCGGGACGGACCAGGTCTTGCAGTCCAAGCATCCAATGGCGTTTGTGAGCGTAGCCTGAAGCCGCGAGTTTGTGTGTTCTAGGACAGGGCCCTGAATGTGAAAATGTTAGTCTTTACGTATGTTTGCGTCATGCACGTGGTGGTAGTGGCGACAAGAGCGCCATGTCCTCCAAGTCGGCGATGGAGAAGGGCTTGCGAGGGTGAAGGCGGCCATGTGTGCAGATATTGCGGACCTTGGAAGAAAGGCGTACCAGGTTCGCCTGGTTCAGAGGACAGATGATGTGAAGTGCAATTAAGACAAATGTCGATCAACGAAGGGGTAGTGGCGGGTCGGTACTCCCGTCAAATGGGGCTCGTGCGCAACCATTTGTCTGCTGCAATGTCGGCCAGGATGTGCGGCTTCGCTGTTCCATAGCCCTACACACGCAATATCAGCAGACAGCAATGGCCCTGCCGCCTACGAATCACACACGCTATACGGGCCCTTTTTGCTGCACGGAAAGCGCGTGCCGTCTGCGGTAGACAATACCGTAGATTAACAGGTGGCGTGCGGCGTGGGGAGGGGCGCTTGCAAGCAAGCGATGGCCTTCCGACGAGCACACAGTAACTATGTCAACCTGGGCAGACTGTACAGCATTCCGCCTTGGGGTATCGTACCACCCTATGGCCTCGTCAGGCCACAAACCAACTCTGTGAACCTTGGCAACCTCTACTCGCCCGCCCAACCCAAGCGTCCTGCAGGCTGGGCGTACTTTGAAGATGGCTCCGTCTTCATCCTGCCCTTTGCATGGTGCGCCCACCATGTCTTCGAGTCGCGCATGAAAATTGCTGCCCACTTTGTCAGTGGCCCTACGCCAAGGATGCAGCAGGTACGGGCCAAGAACCCGCATATGAAGCGCCTCGTCATCATCAAGTAAGTCGGCCAGGCACAGCTGTGTTTTTCTACAAGCCGAATCCGCTGACTGGAGCCCTTCAGCAAGGACGGCATCCAAATACGCAATAACACGCTTCGTATCTTAGCACGTAATGCCCAGCATGGGCAAAGGGTGTCTGTCGTTGATCCGCCGTTTGAAAACGTCGAATTGAGCCTTGATCCTACCGGGTGCCACCCGGTTTCGGCCCGCTTCAGTGATGCTCCGCAGTTGAGGTATGAGTACCGACTACAGAATAGCCAGGCGTTGGAGACCTTTCGAGGCACGCTGGTCGGCGGCATTTTACAACCTAATGTGCGTCTGGGGAACGGCTTGCGCCTATCGAATAAACCTGAGATATTGAAACCGCAAATAACTGCAAAGAGGCGGGCACGGAATCAGGAAGCCAGAAGACTTGATGAAGGTGGGCATCGACCACGGAAATCATCCATAAATCAGCCGCATCAGTTCAAGGTGCCGTCTTCGGGAGAACGAACCCCACCTGGGCGCCCGGGGAAGTCGACGCCTCTACTGCGAAAGAGCCCCCGAGCTCTCGACTTTGAGCGTCGGGAAGCTCAACTGGCAAAAAGAGAGCAGGAACTCATAAAATTGCAGCAGAACTTGCTCCAGACCATGCAAGCTCAAAATATCAAGCCAAACCGGGAGAAGATACACGGAAAGCAATCACACGACTCGCCCGACCCCGCAATCGATGCAAAACTCGCAGCCATCGAAGCAAGAGAACGAGCACTCGAGCAAAAAGAAGAGCTCCTACGGTACAAACGCAAGACCTGGCTTCTAGAACAGAAACTCGCACAAGTCACTGCTCGCTCTCTGCCTCGTCGCGGCCTTTATGAAACAGAGGCGGACGCACGAGGGCGTGACGGAGATGTCTCATCCAACACTGGAACGGGGAAAGAGGCTACTCTGGACCCGGAAGGTTACGGTACGGATCAAAGCCGGCGTAGGGGTTATAGTCTTGATGATACGACGCCACCAGAGGCTCTTGAGAGACTGAGATCGGGGATTCAGCTGCCTACGAGGAGGAGGATGAAGGTGGGTAGGGAGACTCGACGGCAGTGATGTCCCTATTGAGTCTTGTATCGCAAAAAGCTCACAGGTCTTTGCGCATTCAGGAGTATAGGTTCACAAGGAAAGTCACATAATCTTACCAAGACCACGTCCAACCTTTGAAGCCCCTCAAAAAACCACCCTTTTTGTTAGCTCACTTGCTAGAGATAGGGAGAAGGGGTATTCAAGAGGGTCAAGGAATGCACCTAGGCTAGCTAGATGGGTCTCATATAAATAGCTATGCATTATGTATACCTCAACTCGTAAATAGGAACGATACCCTGTCAATAAACATGTAAACAATATCCAGTCAAATCCATCTCCTTCTCACATGCGCGCCCTCACCACCTTACCATGGCCATTTCCTATTCAATTCCAGATGATAATGTACAACATAAACATCGAATGATTGTATCCCGACCCAGCCATCATGACCCCCTTCTCTCTTTCCCACCAAAACCACCATCTGCCCTCTCTGACCAGAAAAAAAGAACAACAACTCCAAGTCCCAATTTCAGCAACCCCCCCATCCCCTCTTCCCCTCAAGCTCACCTGACTAATCCGCCCCTACACCGATGTACCCCATCCCAACCCATCGCGATCTTGACCGCAGCCACACGCCACTTTCCCACTTTTTCCTCGCCCCCCCTTCCCCTCGTCCCCCAACCTCCAACTCCCCCCTCCCCCGAAAAAAAAACAAATAATAACAAAAGAGAAAGGTGACGAATGGTGCACACGAAACGCTGCAAAAGCAAACTACGAGAGACTTCTAAAAGAGGACTTGGTGGGTTCACCGGTACTACAGCGTTTCACGCGACCACTACTTGATTCCGCCTTTGCTTGCTTGTATTGCTACTAAAGTTGCTTTCGACGGACGAAGCATCTTTTATTTGGAAAAAAAAAATAACATCCAAGTTACTGCGTGTGTGTATCTACTCTCTTGTTGAAACAGCAACGAGGGAGATTGTAGGGCATCGGACGATGGGGGGTGTTAGGCAAGATGGAACTTTGCGGCACCATTCCGAGACGGATGGGGAGGATGGATGAATGAACGAGTAAGAGAAAAGGTCCAGCCGTGCGACGGCAGGGGAAGATTAGCCTGATGGACATTCCAGTGTGTACCGTGTATCCCATACGTATCCTGTTCTTCCTGCTTCCCCCCGGCTGTCTACATAGACTGGCATGATACGATACGAGCAACGGAAGGCGGGAGACGACAAAAGGGAAAGGGAGGAGTGGAGAAAAGAAACCGAAGATGGATCAAGATCACGAGACCCATACTCAAGCCTACCCTCGTCATTTCCCCTCCCTCTTCCTCCTCCACATCCATCAACTTTCTCCGTCCTGTCCATGAGCCCTCCGCGGATTCTCCCTCCTCCTCCTCCTCCTCCCCTCCCTGCCGCGGTCCCGCGGAACCAAAGCGGCACAAGTACATTCTCACTTCCCCATCTGACTCAGTATCCCACTTTATGAAATCGCGAGGAACACTTGTACATAAGAAAAAGAGAAGAAATGAGAGCCATGGTTCTACAGATGGATCTTACTACATCGGGACGTACCTGCCTCCTTTTCCCATCAGTGGTCGATGGGGCGAGTATAGACTTGATCGTGTGCGGTTGGTGTAAGCTAGACGGTTGGTGGTAGTACTAGTTTCGTGCTTGCTCGGTGCTTGATTTGAGTAGGCTGGGCGATCGGTGGTAGTGACGGTAGGGCGGTAATACGGTAAGGTTGGGGCGGGCATGTCGCGGGAATAGTAGGGCTGTGGGGATCGACTGTGCGTGAGATGCTTGACATGCACGATGCCGATTCCCCGTGTGTGGTTTTTTTCTTTTTTCTCTGCATTTGTGGGGGTTGTGAGCGGTGAGGGGATGAGATGTGGTGGCCCCTTTTCTTTTGATCATGGTCTGATTTTGACTTTTGCGAATGGCTGGTGTTTGAGCATGGTACTCGGATTTCAATCAGACCAAGTTTGAAGCGTTTGTGTGGATTTTGAACAGAGGTATTCAGGTGCTATGGTACATGGAATTTTCAGCCTCTTGGCAGATATTGTACATGGTACAGGTGTTTGCTTAGAAAGAGAAAATAAAACAAAGAGGAATAAACCCAGTACGAGGTGAATAGAATTCACGTCGGTACATCACTGGACGCCAGCAAATACCCGACATAAACTTTTTGGTATACCAGATGACCTCCTTCGAACACTGAAATTCATCCCAATATCATCATGGGTGAATATGGACGTCGTTCCGTTCTTTCGGCGACGTGCGTCCCACTTCCAATTCTCTGTCGATTGCAGGCTCCACTTGCACGCTGGTTTCCGTCATGATATTGATGCCATTTGATAATTGCAATGGCTTCATGATGGAGTCTTGCGATTCTGTTCGCGTGGCATCTTCTTCATCGTAGTCGGTGGCGTCGTGGGGTGATCGCGCCATGTAGCTGCGTGTGCGGTGGCGCTCGACTATGTGCGATAGTCTGCCGCCGTTCCCACCTGTGATTGTGATGGTGCACGAGGTGGCAGCAGGTTCCTTGGAATTCATGGACTGGAGACAGTAGCGCTCGCTATCGCCTGGGCGCGCGTTGCTGGTAAGTGTTATGGTGGCGGTCCTGTTGTAATGGCCGGTGCTCAAGTCTCCAGACACCAACACCCGTCTTGTTAGGGCGTACAAAAGTGCATCGATCCACCCGCAGGATGTGAGGAGGCAACCCGAGAAGACAAAGAAGAGGTCTGGCATAGGCTGACCCGTCATGGCGACCATACGCCCTACAGCAATAGGCAGAGTAAGGATAACGTAGACGGCAGGATACATGACCATGAACTTGGTTGCTCGTGACAGTTTGCTGGTGTCGTTTGCCATGATGCTCTGGATGCGGCCACGTAGATGAAAAAATAGGTGTGCATAGATGATGATGGTGCCAAACTCGACGATGAAGATCCAGAGATAGTGTAGCCACAGCCGTTCGTCCTGAAATTCGGGTGACACCCAACACTGTTGCTAGTCAGTTCCACAATTTCCAAGTCTGGCACCCAAAGAAAACCTACCCATCCTGCAGCGCGAGCAAAGTATCGCTCTTGATACACTGCTGGTCCCAGTATAGTGAGAAACAGTGCAAAGGCCCAAATCAACAAAATTGATACGACGAACCATTTGAATGGCATTTTATATCCTTTGACCACACCTAGCCAGGTGTGGATAGCAATGGCAAGGACGAAAAAGCCACTCGAAACATCACCGATGTGGAGGAACCAGGCCTGGGCGAAGCATGCCCCAGTAGGAGCGACAATCTTGTTAAGCCTTAACCAATGGAAGGATATGGCAAAGGCGGCCGATTGCTGAAGATCCGCAAGAAGTAGGTTGTAGATGAGAATGACATACTGGTTGTATCCCACATACTGCCTGTAGTGTTTTCTCCAAGACACCATTCGCTGGGTGATGAATGCAAGCAGGGCGGTGATTGATACCAAGCTCATCATGGCGAATACGGCTATAGGAATTAGGCCAGCCTTGTAGACAGGCGTGAGTGGGTCTGTGGCGGATATGCAGGGTCAGTGTGATTTGAACGACATGGGCGTGTGTATTACGTACCCATGTTGTTGGGAACTGAACTGTCCCGCTGTCTGGACGCAACGAGTTCCAGTTCAAAGAGTGTGTCGGCCATGTTGTCTGGTGCTGCGTTCTTGGTAGGGATAAGTTGGCTCGTAATGAGGCAGATAGGTACGCGTTTCTTAGTTTAAGCAAGCACCATGGTCGGTAAGTAGACGATTTCCGATTCCTTTGGCAAAACAGGAGGATCTTGTGACTCGGATGTATCCAGTGAACAGCCGCAGGCGTTTCGATTCACGGGTCGTTCCAGAAGTACGGAGGAGGTGCCAGGGGCCCTTTAATGGATATTGCGACGGATGAAGGAGGTTAGACACCATGCGTTGCCGCGAGGGCAAAGGCGGTTCTTAGCGCTAGAGAAACCTTCCGTCAGATTACCCCGGACAGTGGGTCAAGGTGGTGGATGGAAATATCAAATATGGCCCGAAGGCTAGTTGAGTGGAGTCGGGCACCTTGTTATGGCAATGATAGATAGTCAGGAACAAGGGGACCAGCCAATTGACTTCTGAATTGCCGAAACGGACATGCAGGTGGCCAGCCCTGACATTTAGCACTGGGTCCGCGGGCACTCGATGATCGCCGAAAGTAGCGCAGCACGCTACCTGTGCAGGGGTGAATAGAGCAGAGTTCGCGTTCCTGGGCCACAGCTATTAGCGGCAGCTCCCTGTCCATAACCCATTCGCATTGATAGTCGAGCGCATGTCCCTTTTTGGGTAGGGCTATGCCCTCCTCAGACAGGAAACTACATTCTTCCGCGAGGCGCCATATGGTCGTGCTCGCCGAGAGAGGTTCCGTGCTGCCGTAGAAGCAATGTTGACATGGTGTGAAGCAATGAGCAAGTGGCAGCATGCCAACCAGGTGGCGCGACGTTGTTGATCGTGCTGCGACCGAGTTTCACGCGACACGGGATAGGGAATGAACAGCAGTATGCTACCACGTGGAGCACGGCTTTGATCACAGCTGCACATAGTAGCTGGGATGTTATTCGAGGTTAGTCAGTCCTGTCTGTGCTGCGCAGAGACTGGAGGCGAATGAGATGCCCAAGAGCCATACAACAGTCGTATCGATGTGGCACCCGCCCATGGCGCGTAGTTTGTTCTGCGGGCTCCATGTTGGTCTTGGATAAGGCGTTGGGACTGTGCCACAGCATGTACGGACCCGTTTCCTTTGAAGCCAACGTCTGGGCGAACGGTGCCGCAAGCCTGGAGGCGTCTCTCTTTTGCCACGTTGTCGTTGTGGGGCGGCAAGCTGGTGGCTGGACAAGACTGTGGAGGATGTGCCGCCAGGGGGAGGTGCTTTTACCAACTGTGGTCGAGCGACTCATGGCCTATAGTAAGGGGAATGCGCATAGACACATACTAACGGGTTGGGTTGGTGTTGGGCATGGAAAAACAATTATCCACAATGCGAATCCTCGCAGTCCAAATCGGCGTCTCGACGCACTGATTGCCAGGGGAAGGCATCGGACACATAGACATCCTGATCCGTTTTCCTGGCACATGCGTGCACGTCGACGTGCTTCATGATGGATTAGACAATTGTTTCTTGGGTATCCAAACACTCGCGATGACTCTCCATGAACGACAGCAGGTCCACTTAGCCGACCGCGCCATCCCGAAGGCCAGGCCGCAAGACCGGGCGACATACTTACTTCCAGCCAGGATACATGTGACACAAGCTCGCGTGCAGGTGCTTGAATACCACAATCAATCTCTGGCCATAACCTACTACGGCTGCATCCAGTCGGCACGTGCCGGCAAACCAACCAGTGGATCCATTCGAAGGAACTCCTCTAATTGTCCCAGTGGCCCCAGTTTCTACGAAATGACGATGCATCGATTCTGTGTACATATATCGGCATCGGACATCGTTCCTCGCATCCGGGAGCTGTGGCGCCACCCTTCTGTCGTATTGGGGGAAGGCGATCCGCGGAAAGTGTGACACTGCATACCACAGCACACCACTAGGCGCAGGACTTGAAATTCGTACCAGATCTGTACATCCCTGCCTATCAATCACCTCGTCTCAACCAACCAGGCCCCAGGGTTGGCCAAGAGGCGGGGTGTGTTTGCATCAGAGTACAGTGCATTGTACCCCAGACTTGGCTTGGTCGGAACCAGCGTGCTAACTCGGGCTGTACGAGCATGGTTCGCACAACTCACACCATGTGCCGTCGTGCACCTACTGGCGGATCCGGACCATCCCAGTGACCAACATTCCCAATATAAGAAGGGCCGAGATATTATGTCGCTCAACAGGAAGGCTCTTATCGAGAAATACTTTTACATGTTACATACCTCTTCCGCTGACATGGAAGAAACGCCACACGAGCATTTAGGGCCTTGATGGAACTGGGCAGTACGTTATGAAGATGCAAGATTAGGCCATCTAGAACATGCCGTGGGGTCTAAGCTGCTGCGCCTTCTACCTTTGGCCACGAATCATTCTTGCGGTCACGGTTGAAGATCTCTGCTTACAGCCGTTTACGGTCTGCCTGCGACGACAGACTAAACCTGTGCTTCTCTGACGTATGGAAGCAGTTGACGATAGGCAACCTTGAAAAGGAGGTTGAGTGTAGGCAAGGGATCCCAGTAACAGGACCAAGGGCCTACATCAGAAGGAGTGTGTAGATGCGAGACGGATGCAGGGCTTGTGCCTAATCTATGTTCTCACGATTCGGATATGGAGACGTGCCATATCCTAACAGCCAAGAGAACTCTCGGTGTAAGAATATGTATCATAATCCTGCCCGTATGTTCGTCACAATATGGCTTATGCCACATGCTTCATACCTGGCAATGAATCAGTCGCTGGGATTTTAGGTGTTCTGCATAGTGCTAGTTGTTTACCGAGGGTCATAGCATTTGTATACACCAAACCCCAGGTGAAATCTTCCACATCAGTAATTGCTTACATAGCTGTTACAAATCACTGGCTGTTTGTTTGATGTCGCTGGCAAGGCGAGGCGAGACCGTTGGTATTGAAATTCACCATTCCTACCTACTCCGTGAACCGTCTATAAAGTTTCGCAGGATCACCATCATGGATTGAGGCATAGTACGCTGCATGTAGCACAGCATGTTGAACAAACATTGGAGCAACAAGGAAGACAGTCACGGGTTCAGCCCGACGCGGCTCCTGCACGGGAACTGGCGGCGAACCAAGCTAACCGGATGCGGTAGCGTGTTGTTGGGGTGTTTGGCCGCCGTGTTGCGTCCCAACACCGACATCACTGTATGAGAGCATACCCACCAGCGCACCCCGTCTTCTTAATAATGTATAATCAAACCATCCTATGAGAAGCAGCGCATATAACCAAATCACGCACACCCGAAGAAATGGCGTCAAAGAACGAAGCGCACGCGCGTATCAACAGCATCAAAGCCGACCTCCAATCGATCTCGACTTGTTCCAGCGTCACAGTCACCGCGCTCCAGGAAATTCTCTCAAAAAAGGAGGATGAGCCATCACAGAAGGAAAATGTAAAGGGCAAGACGCAAACCACTGCGCGGAGGAGAGCAGCAACGGGTGCGGCTGCAGATGTTCAGAAACCAAAGACATACACAATTGCGCCCAGGGAGAAATACATACTGGCTACCGAAGTCGCCAACAAAACTCTCCAAACACTTGCTGATGTACTCAAGAACTCAGTATCAGCCACCGCCGCCCGGCTCCCTTCCAAGTCGAAGCCAACACCCACCGAAGATGCTCGCAAGTCAACACGACCCGGTCAAGCAAAGACCCCGCCACTCTCACAACAGCCTCTCCGCGAAAGATCCGCCTCTCAGGTACATAATTCACCTCATAAACGCGCCCCGCGCCGGTCGTCATCCTACTCGTCATTCCTGTCCCCAGGCCCTGACCCTGGCCTGATCGCTACGGCCGAGTGCGCAAGGACGGCATTTGCATTCCTAGGTACCCCGGAAGCTACAAAAGTCTTGGGGAAAGATTCTAGGGAGCTACAGTACGAAAATGGTGTGCTTGCGCTCATTGGGAAGCTCGTTGCACATGGCCTAGACAACATGGCTGCCAAAGAGCTAAGGACACTGAAAAGGAGGCTGGATAGACACATTGGCCGTGATGCTGCGCAGCAAATTGGCGCTACCGACAAGGAAAGCCTGGCTTCACTTTTGGACTTTGCAGCCATAGATCCCAGTAGCCCTGTTATACCACTGGTCGCCAGCTTCCAATCATACACATTGCGTATTATCGCCAAACTAAAACGACCACGAACAATTGAAGCCACCTGGGAATTCCTGAAACCTACGAATCCATCCTCACCTGCGAATCTGCTTTTGAGTACTGCAAAGTCCCCAGCCAGCCAGGCTAAAGTAGCTAGGCAGCTTGAGTCGTTAGCCCAGACTATTCTCTCACTATGCCCGAGTATCTCGAGCGCTGATGACGCAAACACTCTGCAACCATCTGCAGAGAAGGTATTGCTTCTCCAGCATTTGGCCTTCAGTGTGAGAAAGCAGTGGTGGGGCCTCGTCAAACACCACAGCAATGAGGAACAAGAGCTGTCGGAGCCCTTTGCCAAGTGTTTGATCGCCTTTGGCCGGAGATCCCAACTTGTTCCTATCAAGAAGTACAAGCTGGCCGAAACTTTGTACACAGATCTGTTAGGATGGTCTGATGGTGCCACTTCTTCACCAAATGGTGCTCCTGCCTCGGCCACTGCGAGCAAGACTTTGTCCTCACTTGCCCAGGCTGCGGGATTGTCTGACCAGGCTCTTCGATGGTTAGGCTCTTCAGCTTCCTCCGCTACCTCCAAAACACCTGCCTTGAAGCAAACAGCGAGGACGATACGAATAGCCACCATTACTATAGAGGCTTACGTCAAAGGCGAAAAGAAAACTGAACTGAGCGACGTAATTACGAATGCCCTCGATGCCTTGAATGGAAGCCTGGGTGGATCAGCGGCAGATCTTGAGTCGCTCTTTGCAGAAATCAATGCCCTAAGGCGAGCAGCAACGAAGATCCTTATCGCACGTCTGTCTAAGCCTTCAGATGATGACCAAAAGCTGGCTGTAGCGCAACAGGCTGTATCTGTCATCGCCGCAAGCACCCACTTCTCAGCAAGGTTTCTGGGTATTGCATACCCACATGAAGCCGACTCAAAAACACAAGGTCAGCATCACGAACGGGTAACTTTGGCCTGGAAATACATGAAGGGTACCATTGACTCGGTCATGGCATGTTGCAAACAGATCATCAAGACTGACGACGAGTGGAAAGACTATGACATATTGTTACAAGAATGCTCGCATGTACTTCGTCGTTTCGAAGAAGAGACCAAGGAGGGAACTATCTCAGGCGAGGAAATCAAATCTATCATTGGATCATATGTTGTCAAATTATCCAATGGTTACTGGGCTCTGTATATGCAGCTACGGAGGGCCCGCTGCAAGCTCGATACCTTGGTCATGCCTATGCGGCGCTCCATCGACATCGTGCAATCAAGAGACCCGACTGAGCAAGAGAGCGGACTTCTCTCGATGAAACTTGAGCAACTAGGCGAGACCTTCGAGGATCTGGGCCAAGTTGAGAACTCCCGCGACGCTTATCGACAATGCATACACAGTCACCTTACTACAGACACCCTACGTCAGCTTTCCGAAACTGCAGCAAAATCATCTCTTTCCGCAACCTTCAGCGATACCGGACCATTTAGTGCAATTGTCAGGCTGCTGAAATGTTACCATCATTCGTTCCTAAAGTTTGGGATTCGCCAAACGGATGAAATCGCATACTTTGACATTGACACAATTCACGCAGATGTCGAAGGGATTATATTGGAATTGCAGTTGCATTTTTACATACGAACGTTGTCGAAGAATCGGAAATGGAACTCGAACCTAGACAAATCAATTCGCAGCCTGATCGAACGACTCCGCACAGTATACGCGCAGGAAATCTACCCCGTTCGACGATTAAGGTCATCTATCGCTGTTCTTCAGCTTTTACAGAGCGATCCCCAAATCTTGTCCCAATACAACCAAACTTCTGGCTTAGATTGGGACGAGAGCATAGGAACAGAGCAGTCGCAAGACCAAGCATTGAAGGGATATCAAGTTCACCTAAAAGCCCTTCATGATCTCAAATCCTCGATGCAGCAGTCCTCTCCCCCTACGTCAACTCTCCAACAATGCTTTGCCGCCTGGGAATCTCTCGTCACCTCTGCATCTTCCTGGGATATACTGAGCGATCGAATTGACGACATAGATGTTTGGCTAAAAGATCTTCATGCATGTGCAGAATATCTCAATGCAAAGGGCGAAGAGTACCTGGTATTGCCACTTCTTCATCTTCTAGTTAACATTCTTGAGCTTCAAAAAAGTGACGATGGATCCGAGCTCCTCACCACGCTGTGCACTCTGGGTCTACAATTACTGCGTCTTGGTTATACTGGGAAAGCAGGCCTCTGCCTTGCTAAAGCTGGGGCACTGATCAAATCCCGGACCTGTTCTGTCGATGCCAGACTAGAGTGGCACGTGGCATATGCAGAATATCTGCTGGGTGTAGGGAATCCGGCAAAATGGTAAGAACAAAGCTTCATTCTCTACTTGTCGTGTACTGATATACAATAGTTCGGCGATAATGGCAAATGCCCAATCCATTGCACTTGGTGACTCGGAGTTTTTAGATTTGGCGAAGCCGACAACCACACTCTCCGGCCGGCTGCGGTTCAACAGAATTGTGGCAGATGCTTCCTATGTTCATTCGTTGTTTGCCACTGCTGCTGGATCATACAAAGAAGCGGCTCGACATGCGAGGCAGTGCGTCACGCTAAATCGGCGTATTTGGGCTGCCCTCGAATCGCGGTCAAACGCCAAGAAGGCCGCATCTGCAGACGAACTTGAATCTGAAGCAGATGGGTCGAGCAAAGCAGCGTTCGACCCGTTGAGTTCTCTCCGTATCGACAAGGGGGTGCCTGTTGTCATGTCTGTCACCCACGGCGCCCTTAGCGGACCTGACTTTTGGGCTTTGGTCCCATCCATGTACCGGGCTTTGATGCAGCAATCGCAAATCTTTGCTCACCAAGGGTTGCTGCACGAGGCCATTTATGTGGCCGAACAAGCTGAAAAGGTTGCCTCTGCAACACAATCTCCGACACTCATGACTGACAATGCCAGCTGGCGTGCTGACTGTTGGGCCCAGAGCAATAGACCCGATAAAGCTGAGGCTATTCTTAAATCGCTGGATGTGCCTACTTCGCGCAAATGCTTATCGACTGCCGGCTACTATTCTGCTGTTGCTAGAACACATCACTGGAACGGTCAGTATGAGCAGGAGATAGCGTCATACAACCTCATGGAGCAGCTTCTGAAAGATTTGAGTTCGCCTACATACGTGAAGACTCTGGAGTCTTTTTCTGCTCCGGTTGACGCACTTACAGATCAACTGTCGTCCTTGACGGTAGACGCCACCAAGGCAACCAAAGCAAAACCGGCGACAAGAGGCCGTAAGCCCGCGGCCAAGGCCGCACCACGGACAACTGCAAAGTCTGCTACCGGTACTCGGCCTAGAGCAGCTACAACACGGGCTGGAAAGACGGCGCCAAAGTCGGTCTGCCAAGCTAGCGCTCCGCCAGCGGTAGAGGGATCGAGCACTGCCGACCAGTGTGCCGGATTGTTTGTCTTCCAAGCGAGCATGAGGGATCGAGCTGTCCTTGCGAATATCCTACACGACGATCTCACTGAAGCCCTGAAGCTTCTTGGTCAGGCGGAAGACGTGCAGAACGGGTTGAAGCAAGAAGTATCACACATGTGGGCTACTTTCAAAGCGAGACTCGCACAGAGTGCAAAACAGATTGCGGAAGATTTCACTGTCAACACACTTCCGGAGTCGACGATTGCGTTCCCCGCCTTTGGTCTCAAAGACCGTAGACTTTCCGAGGGAGAACCTGTCAAGAAAGGGAGCCTCGTGTCTTCTGCTACGACCAAATCTGGCCGAGCAAAGAAGCAACCGAAAGAGGACTTTATGGACACACTCCGCGAAGCACGGGAGAGACTTGTAGAAGCGCATGCTTTGTGCGCTACCAATGGCTCGAACCATTTGTTCCGCCAGACGTCCATGGCGCTGGGTCATGTTACTGTGCTCATGTCCGCTGTAGGGGGTAGCGACCTGCCAGGCTCACTACACCCGATGTATGCGGCATATATGAGTGAACTGCCCAAGCTCAACGCATTGAGGCTTGTGCAGGAGTCGACTGAGGCGGAAAAAGAGCAATTATCTCGCGACGAGTGTATGCAATGGCCTGTGACAGATGCATCAAGCTTTTCGTTTGCGTCGGTATCGGAGTTTCAGAAAGATTACGTTGACATAATTCCGGAGACGTGGAATGCGGTATCTTTGGCTCTTAGTGAGGCCCGCGATGAACTATTCATTACTCGTTTCGAGAAGGGCCTATCACCATTTGTGCTGCGCCTGCCATTGGCTCGCCACGCCTCTCGCGACATGGATGAAGACGAGTTCTCGTTTGACGACGGAAAGAGAGACTTTGACGAGATTATCGAACTCAGTGACTTCAGCACGCGAAGCGCCAAGGACATGACTTCGAGGGAAGCAAGACAGCAATGGTGGGCTGAACGTGAAGCTCTTGACACGCGACTACACGAGCTACTCATCAACATGGAAAACATCTGGCTTGGCGGCTTCAAGGGCGTCTTTTCACAGCACGAGAGACAACCAGCTCTGCTTGCAGAGTTCCGCAAGTCACTGGAGAACATACTGAACGAGCACCTGCCGTCTCGGAAAAAGAAGAGTCAACAAAAGCGGCCGGTACTGGATGCACGCGTTCTGGAGCTGTTCATTGGTCTCGGAGACGCTACCGACGAGGAGCTCGACTTGGACGAAGCGCTGATGGATCTGATTTACTTTGTTGTCGACATACTCCAGTTCAACGGTGAGCGCAACGCGTATGACGAACTTGATTTCGATGCCATGGTGGTGGAGACGTATGAAGCTCTCCGAGCATACCACAGTGCATCCCACAGGCTGGAATCTGCGTGCCGTCACACGATACTCATTCTGGATAAAGACTTGCACGGGTTTCCATGGGAGTCACTGCCATGCCTAGAGCAGCTATCAATCTCCAGACTACCCTCGCTTGCGGCCCTTCGTGAAAGGCTGCTCTCGGCACGAGCATGCGGATCCAAAGCAGAGACTGCGCCAGCTGGCCATTACATTTGCTCTGATATGAGGGGAACGAGCATGCTCAACCCATCAGGGGACCTGGCACACACATTTAAGACGATGGCGCCACGTCTAGACCAACTCCAGGGATCGTGGGATCGCATTAGCAATCGGGCGCCATCGGAAAAGGAGTTTGAAAGCAGTCTGCGAGAAAAGGATCTAGTGCTGTACTTTGGTCACGGCAGCGGTGCACAATATGTCAAGTCCAAGGCAGTACGACGACTATATGCGGGCCAAGGAGACGAGGAGGGCAAGAAGGCAGGATGTGCGACGACACTGCTGTTTGGCTGCTCTTCCGTCCACGTTAGTGAGAACGGCATCTTCGAGCCGTCCGGCATGCTAGCTTCGTATCTTACTGCCGGGGCACCGGCTGTTGTGGGCATGCTTTGGGATGTCACGGACAAGGACTGCGATCGCTTTGCGGTCAAGGCTGGCGAGCTATGGGGACTATGGCCTGAGTGGCAAGACGACAGTGGTGGTGCTGCGAGGAGTGTGGGAAAGACGCATGCAAAGAAGGCCAAAGGCAAAGGCAGAGCTGGGCAACTGATGGACGAGGCGGAGGGAGTGCGAGGTGGGGGGAGCGCAAAGAATGGAAAGAAGAGTGCCAGAGCGGCAGAGGGAGATGGTGGGATTGAGGGCGAGAGGCAGAGGGGCGTGGGGCTCGACGAGGCAGTCCGCGAAGCACGCAAAGCCTGTGTGTTGCGATATCTCAACGGGGCCGCTGCGGTGGTGTATGGCATCCCTGTGTATCTAGAGTAGAGTCGGGTAGAGTCGAGTAGAGTTGAGAAGAGTCGGGTAGAGTAGGGGGAGTGGCTCGGGCAGCGCGCCGGGCGGTTTGGAGATTGTTGGTTAATGTTGTACTGGCTCATCGTTTTGCAAGCGTCTCGCCTAGATGATCTGTCGCCAGGACATGGGCATGGGCGTGTTGAGATGGGGTTGTGCGTGCTAGCGGGCTGTTGGGGCGTGTCTGGCCACGGCCGGAGTGGCCGGACTGCCGGGCTACGTGAAGGGCCGAAAGGGTGAGTTCGCATGGGGGCAGACTAGGACACGCCAACATTCCACGCCGGCCAGCCATGACAGTAGGACCGAGCATGTCTGTCTTATAGACGCATGTACTTTACACACGTACATGGACATGTACGCGGTTCCTCATATACAAACACACCGGCTCTGCCGGGCCACCTGGCGGCTGCGGGCATGTGCGTACGTGTGCTTTTTCGCGGAAGACGCTCCGCTCGACGTGACGACAAACTCTGCTGCCAACCGCTCCCAAGCCAGAAGCCAGAAACCAGAGACCGAATTAGACCCTGATCTGCCGATATGGCGTCGCGCTCGTATAGCAGTGCTTCTCCTCTCCTGGGAGCCCTTCACCCCCCTCACTAAACCTACTCCTCCATACCCTCTCGCCGGCCTGCCTCGGACACGACACGGCTATGACGGAACGTCCGGCAAAGTCTGGCTCGTCTCGCAAGCGGGCGCTGGTGAGCTGCGACCGGTGCAAGATCCGCCGGGCGCGATGCATTCGCGACAATGCAGACATGCCATGCGCCGATTGCAAGGCCAGTGGCGTCGCCTGCGAGTCCAAACTTCCCCGTAAGCAACGCGTATACGGCAGCGTCGAGACGCTGAGCCTGCGCTATAGAGCGCTCGAGGCCCTGGTCAAGGGCTTGTTCCCCAACGATAATGTTCAGGATACCGAGACGCTGTTTACCATCGCGGCCGCAAGGAATATCACCATGCCTGCCAGTGATGACTTTACCCCGGCAAACATCTTCAACACCACCGCCACTGCCACCGACCAGCACGAGTCGTCGTCGTCGTTGTCGCAGCAGCAGCAGCAGCAGCAACAACAGCAACCACATCAACAACAACCACATCAGCAGCAGCCGCAACCACATCAACAACCACCACCTCCAATTCAACTTTTCCAAACATCTTCCTTTGCCCAACAGGCACCCGCTGTTCCATATCCCACCACACACGACACTACCCATTCTTCTCACAGCGATTTCCCACCCCTCAAAAGCAAACATGATCGCATCAGCACCCTTCCCGAGCCCCAGCGACCCCCCTCTCAAGCAGAAGAGCTCCTACGAGCAAGCCGACGCACCTCCCACTACTTTGGTCCCTCGAGCAGTTTCCGCCTTGCCACGACAATACGGGCTCTTGCTGCTCGATGGATATCAATCACGGGTGCAAGCGCCCACTCTTTCATCTCCGACCCATCCAGCAACTCTGGCTCCATGCTGAAACACAGCAGCACTGACCCCTCCCACGAAGACCTTGCCTTGCCTGAAACAATTCAACTTCCCCCGTCTGGCAAGAGAAGCCGCAAGAGATCCAGGTCAGAACTGGATGATTCCAGTGATGAGTTTCTGTCTCGCGAGCACAGTCTGAGCAGAGACTCCATCGGGACTCTCTTGCCGCCGAAAGCTACTGCCGAGGCCCTGGTGTCTGCCTACTTTGGCCGGATTCACATGTACATGCCTTTGTTCAATCAAAGCGTCTTCCATCTCCGTCTGGAAGCAACGCATTCTCGAAAAGCTGAATTGATCGACGAGTGCAAGGATATTGGCTGGCTGGTGGCATTGGCCCTGGTCTTCTCCTTTGGATGTCAGCAATTAGACGGACTCGACTCTAAGCAAGCCCGTGAGCTGCGAGTCAAGTACCTCAAATTTTCCAAAAATTACTTTCGGCGGCTCCTAACAACGGCCTGCCTGGACAACGTCCAAGCGCTTGCTCTGCTCAACATGCACCATCATAGCGTTGGGCAAAAGAGCAGTTCATGGCTGCTTATAGGCCTCGCTGCACGCATGGTCAGTAACTTGCTAGGTAGATTGATTCGTTGATTAACGACGTGTCGCAGGCAACTACCATGGGAATGCATCGGGATGCTTCGAATCAAGAGTTCGAATTTGTCGAGCGGAACACACGCCGCCAGGTCTGGTGGAGCATTTACATTTTTGAAAAAACCTTGTGCAGTGTCCTCGGCCGCCCAACCGCGATTGATGATCGCGAAATGTCACTCCACATGCCAGAATTCCAGGCATTCGGACAACCGAGTATACCCGGAGACTCTGCCAGTCTTTGCTTCGATCTCGTCCGCCTGTCGTATAGTATCCGGCAACGCGCGTATTTCGATCAAACTTCGGCCGAAGAACGCTCGCCGACGCCTGCGGTGGCAAAAGCTCTACTGCGAGAACTTGACGCTTTCATCGCAACCATTCCGCCAAACATGTCGCTGGACTGCTACCCATTGACGTTGGAGCACAAATCTATGGTATTGCTACTGCATATTTACTATTACCATACGCGTTGCATGGTTACTCGGGATTTCTTGGTACAAAAGATTGAAAGTAGCCTGTCCTTTCTTGAAAACGAAATGTTTACCGATTCAGACGACTGGCGAACAACCCTCGCGCTGGCCGAAGACTGCGTCGAGTCTGTGCACAAAAGCCTGCAGTGCATCAGGGCCGGCATCGAGCTTGGAATTATCGGGTACTCGTGGCTGGATTTTTACTATGTTTTTCACTCCATCATGATTGTGTGCGCAGACTTTCTCGCCCGTCCAAAGGGACGAGCAGAGTCGACCAAGGATGCTGAGCGTAAGACGACTGTACGGGCCGTGCTAGGCCAAATCCGCGACATGCAAACTCTTGCGCCTACCTATAAGACGCTCAGCCGCATTGCGCTGCAGTTTGCTAACATAACAGAGGTTGCTGCTGACAGAAAGTCGCCGACGCCGACGCCGACGTTGACAGACACGCCGCATGATGCATTGCTTGAGCCCGTAGTTCCCGCGGCGAGCGACGCTGGTGTTGAGCACGTAATGCAGCTCGCAGATCTGGGCGAAGACTGGTTTACAAACGCGACCGCGGACCTAGGATTAGATTTCTTCGACTTGGGCCACGTGACAAACCCTGTGGCATTTGCTGCCATGCCAAATCCCCCTTCATGCGCTGAACAGACCATTGAGTCGGCCAACACTGATGTCGAGGACTGGACGTCCAAGATGCTAAAAGGTTTACATACTATATAATTCAAAGTTGAACCTGTGCTGTTTTTTCAGCACATAATCGTAGCAAGTCTATCCTGCCGTCATGAGTTTTGAGGTACAGTGTAAATGACATCACATTCTAGTATGGTGTTTGATGATTAGCGAGCCGCCAGGAGCGATCGGCGGGCCGCATGTATGTACATGTACGATCGATCAGATCTGTCTATTCCGCTTTTGGAACTCCATGACGCATCTGCTCGACATTTATGTCGTGATAACGACGAACAAATACAAGCCGTGTGGTCGCTCGCGGCATTGAAGTAGGGAGCCAACGTACTGATACCTTTCTCCTTTTCACATGTCACACGCACGCGACACAGAGCCTATTCTGCCTACGACAAATATGGCGGGCGGCAACAACAAGGATGGCAAAAAGAAGAGAGTGCTCGTTGTGGGAGCGGGAGCTGCTGGTACGCACATGTGGTTGATGTAGAATTATTTGTTACTAACGTGAAGAAGGAATGTCATGTGCTCACCATCTTTCTGAACACCCCGACAAATTTGACATTACGCTCGTCGACGCAGTAGATTACTGTGGAGGCCAGGCCTTTTCGATTGACATCGACAAGGAGCGTCATGGCGCCGCATGGCTCAACCAAGGTGTTCAGGGTGGAAGTTACATCTTCCACCACACCATGACCATGTTTGCACGACAAGGCCACCACGCCGACCCCGTCAATCTCCACGTTTCGTTCGGCAAAGACGACATGTTCTGGACCAATGTCTTCCCCACTGAGCTCCTCGCACGGCACCAGAAAGAAATCCGACGCTTCAACACGATGCTCAAAATCGTCCGCTGGTTCGAGCTCTTCTTCGCCCTCATCCCCATCAAGGTGCTCTTCAAAATGTTCATGTTCTCCGAGGAATTCACAAACACCGTCGCCATGCCCATGATTGCACTGTTCCTCGGCACCGGCAACGAAACCCCCAACGTACCCAGCATCATTCTCGAGCGGCTTTGCACGAGCCCCACGTACGGAATGTGGTATCCGCCAGACAAACACAGTATCGCTAGCAACATGCCGCCCATGGTGGTATTCCCCAAGTTTAGCGAATTCTACGAGCGCTGGAGACAGGATTTGATCAAGAGAGGTGTCAACGTTCGGCTTTCGACAGAAGTGACGCAGGTTGTGAAGCGTGACAAGACGGGCGTTACAGTAAGGCTGATCAAGCGCTCGCCGATGCCTGACGCGCACAACCCAAACAGTGCCCATGTGCCATATGACGACGAGCACAATTACGACGCCGATGCACAGGAAAAGGAAGAGCACTACGACGAGTTGATTCTCTGCGTTCTGTAAGCTAGCCTCCCTCCCAACCCCCAACCCCCGTCGTCTTCCATATCGATACTAACAAGACACCAGCGCCGACACGGCCAAACGCATCCTAACCCCCACGGCCTCCCACCGCGAATCCTACATCCTCGGCTCCGCTAAATTCTCAAACGACATAACTGTAACCCACTGGGACTCGGCCTACATGCTCAAGCACTACGAAAACTTCTACACGGAACAGCGTTCCGTCTCGCAGCTAGGCAACACGGATCAATCGCAGCGCAACGCGTACGCGGCCAAAAACTTCAAGCCAATGTACTACATCAAAATGTACCCCTCGGACCGCTCCAAGCTAGAAATGTGCTTCGACTGCACAAACTACCAGTCCCAATTCCCCCCCTCGGTCCCCTTTGAGAAGCACGTCTTCCAGACCATCTACCTCAACAAAGAGCGCGACGGCCACCTGTGGAGCCTAGACGAAATCGACCCGGACAAGATCATCCGCAAGGACTGGTGGCACCAGCTCTGCCACTCCTGGACCCACTACGCCTTGGTGGTACCCTGCATGTGGCTGCTGCAAGGCCGACGGCACAC
>JALPSE010000156.1:32264-55892 GCA_030558545.1 Bipolaris gigantea | reverse complement strand
TTTCCGCTCCTAGCCAGCAACCTAATCCCACGTCCAACCCGCTCCCCATCTTCCAGCTCGGAATCGTAGATGCAACAGCCTCCGTCCTCACCCCCCGCCCGCCCCGCCAACCACTCCACCTCCCGTCCCAGCAGCTCAAACGCGGCAGAGCTTATGTACGCATCCGCCCCGCTCGGCCGTCTCCCGGGATCCTGCGGGACGAAGACGACACGGGATACCAGCGGTGCAGGCCGCGGCGCGGAATTGAGAGTCGGGACTTGCGATGCTGCGCCCTGGGAGGGTGCGAGTTGGAAATGGGGCTGGCGTGTGCGGGAGGAAGCGAAGAGGGAGCGGCGGAGGTGGCGTTTGAGCGATTGCAGGGCTGACGTGTGCGACGCGAGGGTGGTGTGGCTTGGGGAGTGGAGGCGGCGTTTTTTGCAGCGAGGCGAGGAGGGTGAGGGCTTGTCGGTGTAGTCTTGTGCGCGCTTTCGCTTCTGGGATGGGAGCGTGTGCTGCCAGAGGTGGGGAGTCGGGGTCTTGTTGGTTGGGCGGTATGTGGTGGTGGAGAGGGGAGGGAGAGAGGCCTTTGTGTCTGTTCGGCATTCCCTCGTTTTGTACATGTCTGCATCTTGGCTTGCTCCTGGCTGTCGGACGGCTCCGAGAATGGTGGACACATAGGTGCCCGGCTGGCTCCCCTTTCTGGCCTGGATATGTGCGAGTAGTGCATCGATGATTTCATCCGCGGTGACGCCTTGCTTCGTCAGCGGAGTAATGTCGTAGCCATCATCTTTCAGCAGCTTGAGCCGCACAATGTTGCTGGCTTTTTGCTTCCAGCTGATGCGTGACCAATCTCTGTCTAGGCTGTGACCTTCTCGCTCGATTATCCTTTGGGCTTGCGCCTCCCAATCTGATGGTTTCTTTGGCTGTTCGGAAGGGGCAGCGGCACTGTGCGATGTATGAGGCAAGGCCGTGGAAAACCCACTAGCTGCTGTGATGTTTTCTCCAGTCGACGTGAGTGACTGCGTAGTATTTGGAGACGAAATACTGGTGGCGGCGTCGGCGGCTGGGTCTCGTTGTTTCTTTCTCATGGCTGCTATCAAGTCCTTGTCTGGCCTCTGGTAGTTGGTGGTGATATTTGCTAGGGCCAGGGCTAGGTTCACCTGTTCCGGGCTAAGAGAAGCGCGAGACGTCGATGCGTGTGTTATCGGTGAGAAAACTTTCTCTACCCTTCCTGGCTTCAGTCTTCTGGATCGTTTTCCATTTCCACATTTTGTTCGTCTATGCGACAGTGGGAGTGTCTTGCACGAAGGAAGCTTAGTCGTAAGCATCCTGTTTTGAGGTGTGTCAGAATTCACGTTCTCTTGGGTTGAGTTATCCTCAAAAGCATCAAGCTTGTTGCTGCGCTTTATCTCGCTGTTCTTTTTGGCCTTTTGAGATTTTTGTCATGTTTACATGTATGAGAGTTTTCTAGAAATGGCGAGACCAAATTTGTAAACAATTGCCGTGGTGACCAACCGACTATGTTGTTGTTTGTATCATCTAACTCACAGTGACAGTGGGATCCTGACCGCGGGGCATTGTTGTTGCGGAGTGAAAGCACCATGCTTGAGACGTCAGTCTCCATTCAATAGCGAAAACAAAGTGATGATTGAGGACGAAAATTTCATTCTAAATACATGCGTTCAGCGTCACTCTATATTCGCCATGTATAGCAGGGCCGTATGTGATTTTGATAGAGGATAGGTAAAAGTCGATGTACGCGTAAGTGTTCTTTCACAACAAAGGCTTGAAAGAGCCAATGTTGTTTTCTAAACAAACAAACAAAAGTAGTCTCAGAGGCATCCATGGAAAATCTGTCATACGTGGATCTGCAATTACTGCGTTAACACGACTGCGATATCGTGCCATCAGATCAATAAATAGGACAAGTTTTGGCCAAACTTTGCTTCATGTCTAATTCTTTGTGGCGATTTACGTATCACAAGCATGCATTAGCTGACTGGATTGCAAGATGGATGAGAATGAAGGTAGCTACAGGCATGCTATTGGATAAAGAGAGACCAATATAAACGGCATTCTGATTATGCATTGTACATCTGACCTCCCAAAGCCTTGGAGATGGCTGTATAATCGTTCAGTACTTCCATAAACGCTACTACTCCCTATCATAACGAAACGTAACGAAGATCCAAGTCGCACTCTCCATATTTTCATCCATGTACGGTCAGACCAGCCAAGCCTGGGTATGGTGCTCCAATGTCCGTACTTCTGTGCGCTAGAAGAATACTTTTGAACCCTTCCTTTTGTGCAGTCACCCCCACAGCCATACACCTATGAAGAAGGAACCCCGCCGCCCGCCAGATCGTCTTCTGAAACTCATGTATCAATATAAACCGAAGGGATTTGTATTTTCAGATACCTACCACGCACCAGATCTACTCGACAAGCGTGCTATTCCCATGCGAAACTAACGTGCTGTTCCCACCCGCAACCAACGTGCTGTTCCCGTCCGCGACCAACGTGCTGTTCCCGTCCGCAACTGGAGGTTCCATAGCCCCCACTGTATCGGGAGCCTCCGACGAGACCCCGAACACTCTGTGCTCATATCGCTTGAAGGACCTCCTTCTTTCATAGTGACAAACGCGGTAATCTGATTGGAAGCAGATGGTATTAATATCCATGCCCGCGGAGCAGAGACACACCAACGCAAGGATGGAAAGGGCGGTGAAGGTCTTCATGATTGAAGGCAAAAAATAGTATAGAATCAAGGCTTTGTGAAGATCAAGCGGGTACGGTTGGTAATGCGAAAATGGTTTCCAGGGTGCTGGGACGGATAAGCATCAAGTCTTGCGGGAGGGGCGGGACATTTATGTGTGTGATGTTGGTCCCTGTTTATTGAAAAAGCTTGGGAGCGATTATGAAATCATGAACTCATGGTTATCAGTGCTCCCATGTATAGTTTGGTTGGCCATACGTACATTATGTCAGAGATAGCTGTAGCCGTGTCTGTAGTGGATGGGGGGTGAATATTGAGCTTTTTGTCAAAAGGGGGGTATGCCACTAGAGCCAAATCCGCCCCCGGACACCGAGTCAAATTGAGGCTCGCACTGGGTCTGGCAGCACCATAGTTTTTTAGTGAGGGCAGTCTTCATGGCTCACGTGACAACATGGTGGTGGTGTTGGTGCAGCCTTATGCATCACACGCTGTCCACACGTCGCACCTTCCTTCACCTTCACACCCTCTGTTCACTTACGTCATTATCGTTCCACAAACTCTCCCGCGACATCGCCCATGGAGCCACACCCCCACGCACGTGTTTGCCCGGTGTATCAGCACTCTACGCTCTTTTCACTGCTCCGCTCTTCTATCGAGTGCCATGTCGGTCCATGCTCCAGTCGCCCGTTTGGTGTCACCTGACAGCGCGCTTGCTGCATGGATACCCGGTTGAGACAATCACTCACAACAACAACTCACGGCTCAACTTGAAGGGAATCATTACACTCCCATCAACCCGTTATCGAGATTGCTGCCAATCCAGACATGGCGACACTGGGTTATAACAGATATGCGCTGTTCGCCAGCGCCGACGACAACGCGGCTGCCACACGAGTCACACTGCCAGACCCGAGCAAGAATCCCTTCTTGAATCAAGTTGCAGATGACTCGATACCATGGGAGAAGGTGAAGAAGCGTGGTGCTCCAGTGACGGCGTCAGTCAGCCAGCCCGTGACTGTCACCAAACACCGGACCAAAGCCGCATCTATACAACAACTGCTCAACAATGGACAGAGTAGTAATGCCCCTATATGTAACTCCGAGGAAAAGCCATATGATCCGCACGAAAACTGGTGTGGCGTCTGCTCTCTCAAACTCCCAAACAAAACTGCCCTACAGAACCACATCAAACAGTCGCCGAACCACCGGAATTACTGCAACCTGTGCAAGCGCGTGTTCAAAGACCGAAACGGCCTGAAAAACCATGTCGACAACTCGCTCGGTCACGAGACGTACTGCAACTTGTGTCTTTCGGCGTTCAAGGATCAGTGGGGCCTCAAGAACCATTTCGAGAACAACTATAGCGTCGGACATGAATTCGTCTGTCTGACTTGCCTCACAGGATTCAAGACGAGTGCAGAGTTGGACCGCCATCTACAGACGGCCGAGAAGCACACGTGGTGCCAGACATGTCGGCGCCGCTTCCGGAACCAGGATGAGCGTGATGAGCACTGGGTGAAGACTCTTAGTACGTGACTGAGTGCTTTGAACACATGGTGTGACTTTTGGGAATCGTCTTACTGACATGTCGATAGGACACAAGCATTGTCTGCAACCCGGCTGTGACTTTGACGGTCCAGATCAAGCCTCTCTCACCGAGCATCTGAGACGCGACCACTTCCAATGCCAGGGATGCAAACGCATACTGCCGAGCTTGACCAAGCTCAACCAGCACTACGAGACCTGTCTCTTCGCATTGTCTTGTCCACAATGCGGCGACAAGTGCGCGGGAAAAGCCCAGTTGGAACTTCACATGACGCACTGTTTTCGATGTGAAGAGTGTGACTTCCACACATCTCACAAGGGCAACTTTGACATTGTAAGCAAAGAAGAAACCGCTTGCATCGCTTGCATTGCTTGCATCGTGTGAGTAAAATCTATCACTAACCCCATCGCAGCACATGACGAAGCACAGCTCCGCCAACCTGGTATGCTGGGGCTGCGACGCCCCCATGCGAAAATACTCCAGCCTCATCAACCACCTCGAGTCCGGCAATTGCCCCAAGCTAGGCGAAGCCACGCCTCTGATGCGTTGTCTGGGCACATGGTGGTACTCGCCGCTCTACATGGATCTCGATTTGCACGCGCATATTCGGACTGGCCGGGTGGACATTCACAAGGTGTGCGAGTGGATGAGCGAGGGCGCATTGCACCCGTTTCTCTGCCGCGACAAGGAGTGCGGCAAGACGTTTAGCCAACTCAGTTCACTGCTGCTGCACTGTGAGAGTACGGCCTGTGGGTGGGATGTTGATCGGCTGAACATGCCTGGACTGGAGAAGGAGTTTAAACAGTCGTGTCTGAGGAGGGATAGTGGCGCTTGCTAGCTGTAGGTCGTGCCGTAGACTAGTGTTTGATGCTTTATGCAAGGGGGGGGGAGGGGGGTCATGATAGGAGGCATGGGTCCGTCCTGTTAGCCTACAAGGAAGATGTACTGGTGAGATGATGCTCGGCTCAGAGCTCATCTGTGTTTGTTCGTCTCATTGAGAAATGCTTCCATTAGAGGCCGAGTAATCTATTAAAGCCCAACCACGGATTGTGACTATATCAAGGATTCGCCAGCGCTAAACATGCATCAACCGCAAGACCAACGCTAATCCTAGTCAGTAAGAAGGCATCTCGTAGTGTCGAAAACTCGCATTGCGAGCTCTTGAACTTACCGTCCTTCCTTCTGCCGCACAACATCATCAATAACATCCTTGTCCAGCTGCGGAAACATATTTGTCAACGTCTCAACAACAACTTGGTGCTCCCTCCGCTGAATCCGACGTATCTCTTCTGCCTCTGCAGATGCGCGTTTTGCCGCTGCCTCTTCGGCCGAGGCCTTCTCCCTGTGCCGATTCTCGTCGTGGGTTTGTTCGTGTTCCGGAGCCTCTGCCCTTGAACGTGTGGGCAACTGCTGCTGCTGCTGCTGCTGCCTCGACGGTGTAGTCTGCCCAGATGACTGGTGTGTATCGGTGTCGGAGAAGATGCGCCCAATTGTGCTGAGTGGGCGCTGTATAGTGCGCAGCAAGCCTGCTACGGCTGCATTCTCTTCCTCGGGCTGTTCAGCTTCGGACTGGTTGTTTTTGACGCTCGTCGAGCGGTGTGGTCCGGCCGTTTCAGCCTCCATCGAATTCCTCTGAGTGAGTTCGGGCCGCAAGGGTGTTGTCTTTTCTTGAATGTGGTGGTAGTGTGGCGAGGGCATGCGCTTGTGGGTAGGGGCATTGGGGTGTAACTGGGTAGAAGCAGATGATGGCTCAGCTTCTTCGGCAGCATGGCGCTCAGCAATGGCCGACACGGCTGCTTCGACATTCTTCTCAAACTCTTCGTCGCTGACTGTTAGTGAAGTCTTGTCTAAACCTTCGATAAACTGTACGGCGCCCATTAACGACGAGATGTAGTAGCCCGCTTCGCCACCGAGCTTCTCCTGGTTGCGGAACCGGAGGATATATTGTACGTTGGAGACAAGATGCTCTGGGTTGGCCTGCAGCACAGTGTAGATGAGTAGGGGTATAAATGCATCGGCAGACTGGTCTGAATTTGATGTCCGTAGAAAGCCAAAGATGACTTTGCAGCAGTTCAGAATGCAGATGATTTTGTCTCTTGGTGCTCGGTAGCTTTTAATCTTGAGTAGCTCCTGTTGGGCTAGGTGTAGGAATTTCTTCCCTTTTTCGCCAATTGGCTTGATGTCTAAATGCTCTTCTTTGACCCACTTATAGATGCGAACTTTCTGTGCAAGGATTTCATCGCGTTCCACGTCTTCTTGGTGCTGACCTCTCCTGCCGGGTCTCGCCGGGTCATATCTTCTTCCGCCTTTACGCGGCGATATTGGCTCTGCTGGCGGGATTGCGGGCGAAAAGGTCTGGGTATATAGCCTATTCATGACTAGCTTCTCCATGCCTTCTCTTGCGTTATCAAACTCGGCGTCTGATACGGTTCGCCATACTTCGCACTGAGCCATCTTCTTTGCTATAAACTCAAGAAAGTCGCCAATGATCTTGACCTGCTCATGCACCATCCACTGCTTCTTGCCAAATTCTAGAAGGAAAGACCGCAGGAACTTGGCCACCGGGTCTGCTGTTCGGTGACGCAGTTGCTCAAGGAATCGGTGAAAGTCAAATGGCAGATCGGGCTCTGGCTCCGGGGCCGGTTGCACGGGTTTATACTTGGAAGCATGTGCGCTAGGGGAGGATGGTTCTTGAAAAGATGTATTGGTGCCAACGCGGTATGAGGATGAGGTTCGCGGGGGTGGAGACTGTACAGGCGCTCCGGAAGCGGCATCTTCCGTCATGGGTATAGGGAGGGGCTTGTCAGGAGGAACGAGGCTCGAGCGGCGTGGAGGGAAGGCTGAAGATGGTGATTCGAGAAGAGGATTAGCAATTTCAAGGCGTGGTGACATGATCTCGTCCTCTCCCGGCGCTGCATTGCCCTGGAACTGGTCCATGATGCTCTGGATCTCTGGCTGAGAATTGTCGGCAGTGTCCCCAGTGCCGTCATTTGCTGTACCATATTCGTCAGCGGCAGCATCTTCTGAGTTGCCCCCACTCGAGCGTGCCTGCGACATGGGGGATGCAGCCCGACTGGGCGCGTTACTCGCCGAAAGATACCTGTCGTCCTTTGGAGGCGGGGGCGGGGGCGAGGGCGAGCGTATAGGAGCCTTTCCTGCGGCCTTCTCGGTCGGCTCGCTGGGTGGAGGTGTTGAGCGGCCAGCGGCGGGCAAGTCGTGTGAGGTGGTCGCGGGCTCGTCGACGTGGTGGGCAGAGGATGGCTGTGCGGCTTCGAGCGCCTTTTCCTGTGCTTGGTGCGGGCCTGCCGCTATTGGTTCCGGCACAGTCTCTGTGGATACAGCGCGTTTCTTATCCTGCGTGTCTACCGTATCCGCCTTGGCCTCGTTGCTGGCCACTGACCCCTCGTCCAAAGCACCGGCAGGCTGCCCCGCCTCGCTCGTCGTGGTTGCGCTGTCATGGTCGTGCCTGGGCGGAGAGACGTGGCCTTGGGGGAGGGGCCCCTGGGGTGCTTCGGTGGCTACATGGTGCGGATCCTCAACCTTGTCTAGCTGGTCGCTGGTGGTGATGATGTCGTGGGTTGCATCGAGTTGCGGAGTTGGGTTCGGGAGAGACATAGACCGACTGCGGATAAGGAACGTGGAAGAAAAGAAAGGTGCAGAGTAGCCGGCCAATCTTCCATGGATAGTCAGCAGCGCTTCATACAGCTCGAACGGCGTCAAAGTCGGTCGGCTGCCTTTGCGGTCGAGACGTGCTTTGCCCAAGAGCGCGAGCTGCCCGCATGGATGGTCTCCCGGCATCTAGAAGCCGAATCGCCGAACTACCTCCGTCTGGTGTCAACGCCCTCAGATGCGTCGCATCCCAAAACTCTATCGCAACCTCACCATCCCTCTTACCCTGGCGCCCTGCCATGTGCGGCATCTTCTTTTCCCTCAGCCGGACCGGCCATGTGACGCCCACTGCCAGTACCGAGCTGCTTCTCCGGCACAGAGGGCCAGATGCCACTGGGCAGCATCGCGTCGCCATCGAGTTAGACTCTGCATGCGCTGTACAAGGCGCAGGCCCAACGCGGGTCCACGCCACTTTTCTGTCAACGGTACTTGCTTTGCGCGGTAAGGAAATTGTTCAGCAGCCTCTAAAAGATGCAGCTACGGATTCAGTGCTCTGCTGGAACGGCGAGGCCTGGAGCATCTCTGGCCAAGCTGTCCATGGCAACGACTCCCAGCTCGTCTTTGCTCAACTTGTAGAGGCATGCGCCGGCGAAAGTACAACCTCCACGCCCAAGGTCGTTAAATTGCTTTCAGCCGTGCGTGGCCCTTATGCATTCGTCTTCTATGATGCGCCAAACAAACGCGTCTATTACGGTCGCGACTGCCTCGGACGGCGATCGCTGCTTCGCAAAGACACTGTCGACGGCACTATTGTGTTGTCCAGTGTTTGCAACAATACATCTGGTGAGGCCTGGGCTGAAGTCGATGCTGATGGCATACATGTCGTCGACTTGTTGGGTGTAGATACTGCATATCCATTATTTTCTGATAAACGGATACCCCACCGTCGTTTCGACCAAGATCAAGACTCTGGAATCTCTTTCGTAGGTAGGTGGCCCTATCCGTGGGTTCTGCTAACATCCGTAGACTCTGCCCTTTCCTCTGATGAACTGCTCCATCTCAGACAAAGCCACCCTAGACTTTAGTGTGGTAGACCAACTGAAGATGTCTTTACTCCAATCTCTGCAAGTTCGCACAGCACATATCCGTGAGGCAGTAGCCGGCATGACCATGGATGTATCAAACCACGCCAGAGTGGCAGTCTTGTTCTCGGGCGGCCTTGACTGCACCATTCTTGCACGCTTGTGCCACAATCTCTTGCCACCGAGCGCACCTATTGATCTTCTCAATGTTGCTTTCGAAAACCCTCGCATTCACTCTCGGCTTGAACCCGGCACCAGCCCATATGAGCTTTGTCCTGATCGCATTACTGGAAGATCATCGCATGCCGAGCTTGTTGACGTCTGCCCGGATCGCATATGGCGGTTCGTCGCAGTCAACGTGCCTTACTCCGAGACGCAGGCACATCGTCTCAATGTCATGACTCTAATGCATCCTCACAACACTGAGATGGACCTTTCTATATCATTCGCTCTCTATTTCGCTTCACGGGGCAGTGGGGTGGTCTGTGCCTCAAATAATGGCAAGACCGAGCCGTACACAACTACTGCGCATGTTCTTCTTTCAGGCCTGGGTGCCGATGAGCTTTTCGGAGGCTATCAACGACACGACTTATCCTTTGCCCGTCGTGGTTATCCTGGCCTTATTGAGGAGCTAGAACTTGACTTTGGTCGATTGGGAAAACGAAATCTAGGCCGGGATGATCGTGTCATCAGCGACAGTGGCAAAGAAGTTCGATTTCCGTATCTCGATGAGGAGTTCATCGCATTGGCGCTCCGTCTTCCAGTGACTGCTAAGTGTGATTTTGGGCTGGCCCAAGAAGCCGATAGCGAGGATCCAATGCGGCGCCTTGAACCTGCCAAGCGAGCACTTCGACTGCTAGCATGGCAGTCAGGCATGAAGAAAGTGGCTTCCGAAAAGAAGCGTGCGATTCAGTTTGGTGCTCGCACCGCCAAGATGGAGACGGGCAAAACAAAAGGCACACATGTACTCGGCAAATGAGGTCAGTCACTTGTCTCTTTCGTCCCCTTTCCTCGCAATGATTACAAAACGAACAAACGGCGAGACACCAGCGTGTTTCCTCGGGCCAGTGCTACCCAATCTACGGTGCCAGCCTATGCGCGCTTTGGAGTCACTGATGTCTAGTTTAAAAGGCAAGTCTGAGCCATATGCACATTATCATTTCACGATTCATGCTTGGTTACCCTCGTACTGACAAGCCGTAGATGATAGCCTACAGATGACGACTTTGTCGCCCAGATCTTGTTTCTGCTAAAGGAGTACTGGCTGCAACCGAACATCAAAATATTGCCATCTCTCGAAACTCGGTTCTTGCATACCAACCTGTGCGCTAATGTCCCATGCGATTCTTAATACAGTAATCTGCGCATAAGGAATCCCGGTTATGATGATTGGTATCCCCTGGCTTCTACCAATCGGACTAATTGCATATTGTTTGAACATATGCAGAGTATCTTGCGGCATCATCGGTTACCAGCAGGTAAGTGTAGACTTATCATAGCAAATACAAACCACCTATCGGCGTATTGCCATTACCAAAGATGCATCACAGAAGGAGCGCACCAAGAGCCAGATGCAGAGGCAAGGTACGTCACAGATACAAGAGGTGGGAAATGCAAGAAAATTGTTGATAGGCAACCAAATTATGAACAGCAACCCACTCCCTCAACCAAGGGTCCAGGCAGCCTAATCACCATCACCAGACCAGACTATCCGGCTCTCAACGCGAGTATAAAGCCTGCCGCGCCTCCTGCCTATGCATCATTCCTCAAGGCGCCTCCGTTCGTAACAAGTCCTTCCTAGTTAGCCTCCTATCTTTGGGGGAAATCGTACTCGGGACTGACCGATGATGAGAGTCTGTCACTGATATCCATCACGCTGACAAGTCAACCTGAGGTCTGCGACGATAAGAGATGGCCCGTCAGGGATGAGGGAGGAGAGCCTGCAGAGATTGCGCATGTTAGCAAAGCTAAACAGGGCGTCTTTTACGGTCAGTCTCCGTCGGTTTACTTCATCGGCCGAAGCCTCTGTCCGTAACAAGTTTCGTCATCCCACCTGCCTTTGGATGTACTCGGGGCCTGCGGCATGCTATTACAAGCAAAGCTTGGACATGTTGTTTCGGAGGTAGGTAGCTGTGCGAAGCAGATATCGAGGGTGGAAGTGGATGTGGATCATGCAAGAGACAAAGGCCATGGGCCTGATAGGGAGGTGTTGATCATGCATTGGAAGCCAAAGAAAAGAAAAGCGTTGACGGTTGAAGAGATGGAGTGCATGAGACGAACACAGGCATTATATACCAGTGAGCTTGTCACGAATACCTCCTTCTATGCATTCATGTTCCTACCACTTTGCTCTTCTTCCTTCATGTTATTCTTGCCTGCTTGCGAGGATCTCTTGGCTATTTGAGAAGGTTTACGCTTGCGATTTGCAACAAGAGGCAGTGAGCTACGAGCTTTAGATAGTAGGGGCGTTGGTTGCATGGAAGGCGATATCTACGGAACTGGGAGGTTGCGAGTGCACAGTAGGAAGGTGTGGTTTTGGCATATACTGGTTTTGCATGGCACGGTATAGTTTCTAGTTGGCGGACTTGTTATTTGAGCGCAGTTGGTGTGTTTGAAAGTATGGTGAGGGCTTTTGGTCCAGGCGTTCGTGATTGTGAAATGTACTTACATATACATAGTGGCCTTTTTCGTCCTGTGGGAGTATTGAAGGGAGTGGCAGTGGGACTACAGTTATTACAATTGGAAAGTCTGGTACATCTATATTGGCACTGGCTTTGGGCCATTGTATCAAGGTCTGATGATGGATTGGTGGCTTTTGAGGCAGGGAGTGGTATTATCGCATAGCACATGATTCCGGTAAAGAATACTGTGTAGGCATGCATCGCCTGGGGCACAGATATCTCTGGTACAGATGTGATCTGGAAAATTATAGCGACTTGATGGTCAATTCTGTAGTGATGAGATGTTCATATTTCACACAGTATACTGCCAATTTGACAGTGCATGGGCATAAAGTATATGTGGACTTTTCGTGTGGAGTATTTTACCACTTGGTTGCATAATTGTAGAATCTTGTTGCTGCGGAAGATCGGTCCAAACTCAAAAGCCGAATAGATTAGGCATTGAAGAAACTATGCAATTGTTCCATGTGTTGTAAGACCACGAAACGTCAAAGAAAGGAAGAGGTGAGCTGCCAAGGAAAATATGACGCGGGACTTGCCGCGCCCGCTCCACAGCGGCGCGATGCATGCTGCACCCCACGCGTCGCGAATCTCTGCAATAACTTAACACCAACCAATTATGACGATGCATCGAGAAACCGACGTCTCGGTACCTCCTACGCCGACATGGCCAGTCAGCGATATAAGCATGCCCCAGATAGACGGCAATGAAGATTTCGGGAGCTTGGTAGACGAGTTATGCCAGTCAGTTTGTGAGGTGCAACATGCCAATGACGCGGTTCTCTAATGGAGCCATAGATTCTTTGAGCACAACATTAAGCTACCGCATGCTTTCGAAGACCTTCGTCGATCACAGGAATGTCACGCTGTCAGGGATCTCGTTCATTACCTTTCCGATCGAGTCGATCATCCAGCCCTGATTTCTGCCCTGATGTACGTCGAATCAATTCCATACTACTGGAGAGAGACGTAGACTACAGTGCCAGCAAGAAAGCTGACTCAAGTCAGGGCTTTGAAAGGACACTTTTCAGCCCTAGAGGAAACCAGCGACGAACCGGGGGTCAACGAAGCCCGCGGATACGCATGTGAATTTGTTGCATGGCAGTTTTTGACAAATCTGAAGGAAGTAGAAATCATAGAGTATCTGCTGGTCGAACTGCCTCCTGCATCAGCCTCGAATAGCCCGGAAACAGCAGGTGGCCAGCAAGATCGCCAGAACGGAGCTGACGGTTCGGGCCCAAATGAGCGCTCGCCTCTTCTATCAACTTCGAATGGTGATTACTTCAACCACAATGGTTCCGCCCTGACCCGGTTCGGGTCGATGATGTCGCAATGTGAAAATCTCAGTGCTCTGGAACTCGCCGCCGTATCCGGTACGTTTTTGGGAGCTTTGTGTTTGTTCTGATATGGTCTATAGACTGAACCGGTGCAGGTGCCAAAAAGTTTCTATCACAGAAACCAGTCCAGAAGATCATCAACGGCTTGTGGAAGGGCGACATTGTCTTCTGGGAAACCCTGAGCTTGCACTCAGCGAAGAAGCCCAGGAGATACAACCGGAAACAAGCCGACCCGTTCTCACGGCTTCGTGTGCCACTGTATCTCAAAGTTTTTGAGACGTTGTTCTTCGCCGCCTTCTTAGCACTCTACTACGCGGTACTGGTGAGGCGTGACAATACTCGCATTACTGTTCCTGAGCTGCTCCTTTATGTGTGGATTACCAGTTTTGCTTATGATGAGTTTGCAGATTGGATCGATGCCGGGCAAACGTCGTTTTATGCTTCGGACTTTTGGTAACATCCCTATCCGTCTGAGTCAATACGGTACTATCTAACCTCAGCAGGTGGACGTGGGATATAAGCATAGTAGTTGTTGGCTTTGTATTCTGCGTGATGAGTGAGACCTCCAAACCATATGATGGGGACAGAATCTAAATCCCTACAGGAGTTGTTGGTTTGGCGACGGGCCATGCTGCGACGATTGATCAGGCATACGATGTACTTGGGCTGGAGGCGCTCTTCCTGGTACCACGCATATTCTCCCTGCTGAGTCTCAATCGTTATTTTGGAACTCTGATCCCATGTCTAAAAGGTTGGTGCACCTTGCTGTGCGATGTTTGTTTGATGCCGCTAAGTCAGGCGCAGAGATGACGAAGGACTTTGTCAAGTTTTTATCACTCGTGGTGATCTTGTACCTAGGTAAGGAGGCGTACTGAACTACAGTGAATGTTGGCTCATTATCGCTTCTAGGTTTCTTGACTACCTTTGTGTTACTGGCTCGCGACAGCAGGTTCAATGCGAAACAGATGGTCAGTCTTGCAGACTCTGCTGCTTGAGCCACAATATACTTACTTGCCCCTATTAGTCTTGGATCCTGGTCAAAGTCTTCTTTGGGTGAGCGAAGCTATGTTGATACTGTCATTATACCTGCTGACCCTTTGTTAGATCGAGCTATCTAGGATTCGGTGAGTTGACACTTCCATGCAGAATCCGCGCAATGGATATACTGCCACCACTACCGATTCACCATTAACTAACACAACCGTGGGCAGATGTTGCTGAAGAGATGTATTTAGTCTCCCAAAAATAAACGTCGACCGTCCGCTAACAACCCACAGTTCACCGTTGTTTGGGCCTCCGGTCATGGTAGGACTATTTACAACATTGCCTTGCCGTACTCTGACTTGTGTATTAGCTAATTTTTGTCACCTTGACCAATATTCTCCTCATCACAAGCTTGATATCGCTTTTGAGTAACTCATTGAGCAAGGTACTTGTCATTTTCGTTGGTCCTCGATTTCCCATTCCTAAGGCCAGCATACATGTTTTATGCACGCCAAGCCGCGACCCACATTCAACTGCGCCTCCTTCATTTCGAGCTACCCTTCTAGGATGTACGAGCTGGAGGATTTCCTTGATTTTTTTCACCCATTGTTTGTTGGGGGGTATGATACAGCCACACTTGACGTTCAACCCCAATTTCACGACAACCATGTCCTTCACCTAGACTATGAGGAGCATGGCTACAGTACTGACACGTGCACTGCATGATGAATTGCGTACAGAGGACTGACACATGCTAGGTTTTGGACCATGCCCGGGACGAATACTCGTTTGTGTTCGTCTACCCCAACCATTACCCTTTGGAAATTACTAATTTGGGCATGGATGTAGTTACTCAGTCTATGTGCTTGAAGCATCAAGCTCGAATAGGCTGACATATTTTCTGCCTCCACTGGTACGTACATTTTGTAATGCTATTATGGGGGCATAAAAGCGGCCATTAAGCGCCGGGCTGCTGAGCGGCAAATTGGCACAGCCACTATGAGCTGGGTGGAAGACACATTCATGTCCAACCAACATTTTGCTCGACTTGCTCGAGGAGCGTCATTGGGTGGGCGCTATGCTGTTGTTAGCCTGGCTGCGAGCCTTTTTCTGCCGCTCAGGCTTTCTCGATACAGCAGCACTGCAAACCCATGTGGACCCTCGACGAAGCCACTCGCACACTCGGCCTCCCCGTCGCAAGGCTGACCGGCTTCCAGAATCTCATCCCGTTAGTCATCCGTCCGTTGCGGCTCATTTTGCCCTCTGAGCGGCTGAGGAGTGTCCGGATTGTCATGCTCAAGGCGACACATCTGCCCCATGTATTTGTGATCTGGGCGTTTGAGAAGCTGTGCAATCCTCACAGCAGCAAGGCCAAGATGACGACGTTCAGCGGTCCCCAGTCACCTGCGCCGTCCAAAAGAGCCCCTCGGTTGGCTGTGAATTCGCCGCGCTTATTGATGGCGAGCTTCCCCAATTCTACAGGAAGGGCTCAACACGCGACTCGGCCTCAGACGCGAACGGGGTTGCCTGAATCAGACGCTCAGCTGCGAACACTAGTTGCCAGGTTATCCACTCAGGTAGAAGAACTTACTGCGATGGTGTCGCAGCTCCGGGAGGACCGCCAAGCGAGCACATCGGCCGTGTGAGGGTCGGCGCTTGCAGCCATGGGAGTAGAGGTAGGCATGTTCAGGATGGGGCAGCAAAGAGGATTGTGGGCAGAAAACCAAATAGGATTGCACGTTTTGGTGTCCGGAGGTGTCGTGAAGCAATTACGCATGAGAATGAGGAGGGGGGGGGCTTCTCGTAGTCAGACAAGACTGGGGCCGTGAATGAATGGATGGACGAACAAACGATCAACGGCGGATGCGCGCAGGGCAGGATGACCAGGATGGACAGTTTCATGGGGGACGCACACGGGCATGGATGGGTACAACCGGCCTTTCCTCTTGCGTCTCAAAGTCCGGTCGGCGCAAGGACTTTGTGTTCGGCCCGCTAAGGTCCAGGTACCCGACCGTGTGGTCCGCTGTGGCTACCCCGGCCAAGCCACTGTCGACTGCATGCCCCTGCACACGCACCCTCCTTCATAGCCCCATGAACTAACAGGCGCTGTCGCGCGGGCGGCTCGAGCTTTGTTCATGCCGGTCTCGCCTAGCATAATTTGGGAGTCTGCCTAACACCCAAAAGCCCACTGTTTGAACGCATGGTTGGAGAATACACTGGTGGAGCATACAAACCGAAGTCTGATGTTGGATCTGGCAAGGCTGCTCAGCTGCTTCCTACAAATATAACTTGTCTTGGTTCGGCCCTGATTCACCTCGTTCATTCAGCGTCCTGCACTCGACTATCTCCTCTATTCACCTTCACTCCTCACCAGCTTGGCCCACGTCAAAGACTTTGTACATTGTCTCCCTTTGTTCCCTCTCTGTTCTTTCATCATGTTGTATCCGGACCAACCCACGCCGCCCTTCAAATCGCCCTACCAACTCCGTGTGCCAGAGACGGGCGCGCTAATGGAATCGGCCTATCCTTCGCCAGGGCGAGGAGAGTCGCGGTCCAAGTACCCGCAAGGCCTTGGTCTATACGAAGTTCAGCCTGCATTTCCAAATGCTCTGCCTCCCTCGCCTCAACCGTCACCCAGCTGGAATGGACAATTTGCAGCCGTTTCTTCGCCGGGGGATTTTGTTGCCGACCCATATCTCTCGGGGGCTTTTGAGCATCCGGTATCCCGCTCACCCTTGCCCTGGTCATCTGCACAAGTATCTCCTCGTTCTTCTCTGTCATATACACGCGAAATGTCTGTATTTTCCCATGATGGCTCAGAGCACGCGTACCCTAGCGCAGTGAAGATGGAAACTCCGGGATGGAGCCCGCAAGTTCATTTCAGTGGAGACGGTCCAGGACATGTGCATGTATATGCAAGCTCGAGGCAACCTTCCCTCACGGTAGTGCCGGAAAGGCTCAGCACAGGCATGTATGCGTACGAGAATGCGTACCCATCACCAGCCATGCTCCGAAGCGAAGCGAATCCCATGTACCACTACAACGACGTGGTCTACGAGAGAGCGCCATCAGAGGGAAGCCTGCACAGCCCACAGTCTCGAGAAGCTTGTCCCGGCCTCGCCGTCACAGCCGTACAACGCCGAAAAACTCGTAACCGGAGACATACGGATCCAGCTCACGCTGCATACCTGTGCGAGCTTTGTCCCGACAAGGGGTTTGCCAGGAAGCACAACCTGACGCAGCATATGCTCATACACGAGCCGGTGCGCAGGAAAGACCATGTATGCGCGTATGAAGCATGTGGAAAGGAGTTTGTACGCAGGGCAGACCTGATACGTCACGACGAGTGTGTGCACAAGAAGAGGAGGCCATGGCAGTGTGACAAGTGCCCTGCTGTGTTTGGTCGCAAGGATACTTTGACAAGGTAAGGAAGATTGTCACAAGTTGACTTGTCCATGTAACTGACAATTCTCGAGGCATAAGAATGATGGGTGTTCTCATCGCATGGAGAGCATAAGTTTCGGAGTCGGCAATTCACATTTGTGAAGCACAATCATTTACCCCTCTCGAGGTTCGCATGGCAGATGGCAGCAAGTGTTTTCAATGTTTGGGGTTGGATGACATTGCTTTTTGTTTGTTTGTTTTTGGCGTGGGTGGACATTTGCATTTTTTCGAGTTTTTTCGACGCTCGAAAGGAGGTGCGAGTGGTACGTAGACAAATTTGCAGTGACATAGTTGGTGAGGGTGCCTGGCTTCGATGCGCATGGGGCCCTCTCGCACGCAGTGCCAATACCATGACATTCAGCCCGAGCAAGTAGTGTAGATTGACAATTGGCCATGGAAGACATGTGCTGAGTGTGGGTATCACTTGTCTGGGTTCAGAGGGTAGGTGTGGAAACGCCTCGGCCGGCACGGACTGCCCACAACGTCTTTCTGCACAACCCACCTGAGGCGGGGATGACACGGAGACCACTACCGCAAGCCACGAACCGCGGCCGATAGGCAGCAGCCCAAGACGCCATGGATGCGTCTGTCTGTGAAATGGTGCAGGCATGGTGCATAACAAGCGCCCTCGCTGAGCAAGACGCAGGCGGGCCGCATCTGACTGGCCCACGATACGCTGCGGCCTGTGGCACAGCGACGAGGCTCACGGGCGCACAGAATTAGACGCAGGGGGCTCCGGCGGCGAGGGAGAGTGATGTGTGGTCGGGGGCGGCTTTGACAGCAGTGAAAGCAGTGACAGCAGTGACAGCAGTGACAGCAGTGACAACTGTGACAGCGGGCTGCCATGTCTCACATCGCCCTCGGTCCACATGGCATATCGATCCCTGGCAGAGCTGGCTGCAACCCAGCCGTCTGCCCCCAAGACGAGCGGGATAGCGTCGCGGCGGGCGCTTAATGTATGGCCGTCTGGGCTCGTCTTATCTGGCTCGAGCCACGTCGGCTGGTTGGAAGGGTGGCGCGCGCCAAGAACGCGCTAGGCCGCTTGCGTCACGGCACCACAGCCCTTTGCACACTCGCACACCTCCCAGCGACCTCCCCGTTTCGTCTTCCTTGCCTCAACGCGTCTCTGCGTCTAACTCTCTCTTCCGCTTTGCACCAACCCGCCATCGCAATAACGGCCGCCTGCTGCCCGACCCGCCACTCTGGGCCGAGTTACACACGCAGCTGCGCGCGCTCTCTGGCCCCAGCAGTCCCTCTCCTTCTGTCGCTGGCTAATGGGTGCGAGTGCGTGAGACGATCAACAGCCGTCTCGCCGTACAGTACACTATACGCATCTGCACCTGCACCCGACACTGCAAAAGAAGGGGCAAAGGCGTCGACAGGACGCTCCCCGAACAATCCCCGGCGCCACTCATGTGACGTGCTTCGAATGCGAGTGACTGCACCCATTCTTCGGCTGGATGGAGACGTCTCCCGATCCAGGCTAGCTATTGTCCCCTCCACCACCAAGTATTGAAGCCAGCTGCCCTACCGCGGAGCATTGCACCTGGGTTGGCTCCTCTGCTGCGAGCCAAGCCCACATCGACCGAGACATCTTACTGCATTGCGTCGCAGTCGGGTCGCTGGATGGGCCACTGTAACATCGGCACATGTTCGCAATGGACTCCACATTGACTCTAGAATCCACGAGTATCGCTGTGCAGCACTTCCCGCGTATCAATACGAGTTGTGCGTTTCGCGGCCTCATTGGACAGCAGCACATCAGGCCAACAGCAACCAAAGGCACACAAACCGGATTCTGCCTATGCCTAACATCAGCCGTCCTCGCCGGCTATCGGCTCCCCCCCTCCCTCCCCCAGGGCCGATGTGTGCCGCCGATGGCAACACCACACGGTATCACGTTCACTAAGTGCATAGCTATTGACGTAACCTTTCGGCTCTTGCAATATAGAACCAGCAGCATCATATGCTGATCCCGAGCCTGCGGTCAGGTGGTAAGGCGATCCCTATGCAATCAAAGGAGCCAGTAATCCGCGAGGCGACCAACCATCTCCTATCTCTGCAGAGAAAGCCGCGGCTATTGGAAATACTGTGTGGACAAGAATGACGCTGGGCCCAACTAGACCGCCCCCCTGTTATCATATTTCTAGTGTAGAGATGCAAGGGCCTATGGTGGTTTGTGGCCTGACCAGGTGTCTCTATTCTCAAGACATGTAATTTCGCACAGTTTCACCAAGAGGCGTTTGTCAAAAGGCAGCCAAACTTGGTAAGCACGTACCTGCATTTGCTTCTTGGAATGAAACAGCCAACGCCCCCTGCTTCTCGTACGCTGTAAGCCCTCCCCACAGCGGACACCTGCGGAAGGGAAGGAATAGAGGCGTTAGGCCCCCAGATGCATAGTTGCGGTATCCTGGCAAACGATTTGCGTTATTGACAGGGCAGCGAACGGGGCGCTGTACATAGATTTCCGATATGCATGGACCAAAAGGAGGATTTGCCAGCTCGATCTCAACACTCGGCATTGCTGTGGCTTCGCGTCTTTCAATGTCTCAAAATGATAGGAGGTGGGTACCCGTACACGATCGTCATGGCACAGATTGACGGACAGGTTGCCGGGACACCGCCAACACGGTGCTGGTAACGCGTCTGACGCAACAGCACGCCATTGCACATCATGTTGTCTATTCTGCCGCCGTGTTGCGCAAATCACCAGGTACGCGGCGCTACGGCGTTTAAGCAGGCCGCAGTTGCCGCGATGCCTCCGCCACCCGCGTCAGCCGCTGGATCCTTACTAGCGGAGCGCATCGCCGCGCGTGTGTCTCCGCGATAGACGCCGCCTCGCTAGAGCCACGTACAACGCTGCTAAAACCAACGTCGCACGGCAAATGCTCTGCAGCACACGTGCGCCGTGGGCGATGTTACGAGTTTTTCTTGGGCTCAAATAATCACACAACAGGGAGGTATCATGGTGCCATGGCATAAATTCACGTTAGGTTGACCGGTGCAGGCAACAGGGTTGAAGCTGCGCAAAGTCACAGCTACTTATGATTTAGGCGTTCCACCCACAACAGAGCCTTGCGAAGCTAGCCAAGAAGCCAGCTGGGTTTCCTCCCTTGCGATGCGCGATCCTTTGACTGATGGGGCAGGTCACTAATTACGGCCTTTGCTGCCAAAAGTCGGTGACTTTGCAAATGGACATGTCCAAGTACGTCCGCACGACGCGCTAAAAAAAAAGATCACAAAAACGCGGATTTATGTTCTTCTCTGATGATAATGCTGATGAGAATGATGATGTCGAGCGTTGCTAGTCTCCCCAGGTCTCAGAACGGAGAATAATGGAGTATCTTCCCGGTTTCGCTTGATGATTATCAGGGTAACGCCCATCACGTCAGCGCGGCCGAGCCAATCGTTCGAATGCCCTAGGGCTAACCAACTATTTCCGGGCACGACTGTCGGTTTCCCCGACCAATGATATGATTAAGCGCGCGTATGGACCAGTATCCGGAAGCAGACGTGGGCAGAGCAGCGTCCATGTGGAATCACAGACCTTGAGACTATGCAGGAAACCCACCCAAAAGTCCTGGAACTAGGAACGCTTACCGCACTAACCCAGTGCAGCGCCTTGGCAAAATACCATCCACGATGGAACAGGAAGGCGGCGAACTGTACCCTCTACGCAGTTAGTCTCTGCCTCCCAAGCTGGCCTGTACACATTGGACAGACGGGGCTGTTGCGCGACCTCACTCTGCATTTCTCGGACCAGAAATACGTTGATGTGTGCATGTACACAATACCGGGTATGTACCTGTTGTGTTTGCATGGCCTAGTCTGGCGCGACAGAGACTGGTTCAAGCGCTGTCGGTCCTATTCCCCAGCCTATCGGCAAACGGATGCTTTATTGCCATTGCCGAACGACCAAGTTTGACTCTGAATAAGAAATTACGCTGACAGCATTCCCAATCGCCTGTCATGACCGGCCTCGGCGTGTTCGCAGCCCGGAGCCTATCTTCAAACAGACAAAGCTCTTGGCGCCTGATCCTCTTCAACTAAGCTCCGGCACCTTTGCGATCAACCCGTCAAATCCAGGTAATGGCGTCAGCATTCAGGTCTGCCATTACACGAACAAAAAGAAAGTCAAGCTGATGGTGTTGCATCATAGATGCCCACCCCCCGGCCCCCTTTCTCCTGCTAAGATCGCGACGTTGTGGCACGGCCAGATCGGGCTGGTAATGGGCCTATCGCGCAACAATCGTGCTTGCTAGAAACGGCTGTTTCCCCGAGATCTTCAGCTTGGTATCATTACGCGGCAAAAACGCACGATCGTGTCAAGCGATTTTGGGATGAACGCGGGCAGAGCGTAGATGGAGGATGGGCTTTGCGCTCCGCGGGGAGAGAACTAGATCCTCTTCATCTCGCTTGCGGGGAAGTACCACCCCTGATTCCCTGACTTGTCATCGTACGAGCCGCCGAAACATGAATAACAGGCAAGACATCAGGGTTCAGCCTGCTATGCATGCCCATATCGCGTGGGTGGACTGCAACCACATACAATGACACACTGTCTACTGTACTGGTAGCGGCTGCGTAGCATGCAGCCACCTGTATGTCTATCAAGCCGACAGCTATCACGCGTAAGCCCTTGGTCCAGTCGTGTGCCGAGAGGCGTACACTCATAAGGCCAGTAAGAGTGTGTTTGCACAAACCATTGATCAGCTCCCTCATCTAGCCTATGAGCGATGGTCGCTAACAAACAAAGTCACGCCAATCAGGCCCAATACGCTGAATCCAGAAACATGGCCAAACGGCAACGATGGTAAGTTCGCAACAAAAAACTTCATGCACAGCGCATATCAACAGCCTTGACCCACAGCCTCTTAGCACTTCACCTTGCATGCAGACATTGTCACTAAGAGTGGAGTACCCTGTCTCCTTACGGCCATTGATTAAGCGCCCAGCGCCTGTTGATCGGCACTGCGACCAATGGCATGTCCTTTGCATCGTTACTGTTGGTGCAAATGGCGGCAAAATTCCTCTGCTAAGCTTTTGTGCCTGCGATAGTCTCCTCGTGTGCAAGATAACGGCTCGCGGAAGGCAAGGCCACGCGAAGGGTGTGCCGGCACCTGGGATCTTCGTACACTTCAAGCGCCCCAAGGCACGCAAGGCTGTATGCATCCGATAAATACACCATTGCCATTGTCGATATACGTAGTACTTGCGGTTGACCGGATTAATTCATGTCCGATGGGGGCATGTTCCTTGGACTCTGTGTGCCGGTACCCCCATCCAGCCTATCAACGGATTAGTCAACCGGGATGGGACGTGTACAATGACACGAACTTGTCAGCCAAGTGAAGAGAAGAGCGAACATATGATGATGGAGATGCTATGAGAGGGGAGCTACAATGCGTACTCCACGGATGCAGCTGTTACACAGCAGAAAAGTGAGGCAACCAAAGTCTTGCGCGGGAGTGGTGGACGGATTTTTGCACCGATCCTTCAGGAAGGCACAAATCCGATACGATAAGGATTGTCGCTCGGTCGCCTTGCATCCCGCCCTTCCGCGCCTAGGTAAAAGCATCGTGCAAGCGCGGGTTTTTTACTCTCGCTCCTCGCCCCACATGCCCCCCTTGCCAACAACCCAGTCTGGTGTAACACAACACTTTCACACGCATCCACCAAGGACACCGATACTAGAGGTGCCAGAAAAAGAAAACAGTAGTCAATTTCATGGACCCGGTCGCTTTTTTCTTCTTCTCACTCGGTGTCTTGAGCCACCGGTAGTATAGTATGCCAAATGCTCCTCGGATCCGTCTCGCCACAACTGCTGCCAAAGGGCAACCCCTTTGGAACCGAAGAATATGCGAGCCGTGTTCGACCCAGCTGCCTGCTAAATTCACCATCCTCCCACATCTCCTGTCAAGGCACCACAACCTGGGCTGAGACGAACACGATGAAAGAAAAACTAGGATAACTCGGCCAAGAACAACGCGCTCGTGGGCGGTTGCCTGGCGAAAAGACTGCCTAGCAGCGCGCCACACCGCGCCATTCTACTGGTGAATTTCTCATTACGAGTATAGCGAGGTGGCGGAGACGAAAGAAATAGGTAGGAAGAATAGGCCAGCCAGGTGCATACGTGCAATGTCGATACTTGTCCTTGCTGCCCACACACGCCCCAGTCCATTCTTCTCCTTTGTAACTACAAGGAGCCCATCCCCTACCTCTCTACCACGAGCCTTTGCACTCACACCGC
>JALPSE010000156.1:15578-32128 GCA_030558545.1 Bipolaris gigantea | reverse complement strand
CACACACACACACACACACACAATGCACAAGTACACCACTCGACCTTCCACAATGAGTGCACAGAAGCGACCCCCGAGCTTCCTTACCCCACCTGCGCTTGTCCCCCCCTGATTCTGCAAAAAGAAGAAGAAGAAGAAGAAGAAGAAGAAGAAGAAGAACAAGAAGAAGAAGAAGAAGGAAAAAACACCAGTGCGTCCTCGTGCGACTCTCAGTCTACACGCAGAACAGATGGAAACTCGAGTCCAGGCGCGTGTGTAGGCTCGGGAGACGATTCTTCACCGTCGCCACCCGCATGCTTTACCGTACTTGGGCACTGCGGATGCAAAGTGGAGTAGAGCTGACGATTGCTAAGCTGCGTACATGTACACACGCACATGCTGGATAGGTATGTAAATAGGGCGCGACTTGCAGGAACGGAGAAAGGGACAGCAGGGTCTGCGTACAAGTACACATGGGAGATGAGACTCATTGTACAATGTTGCTACATGGGCTGGGTTCATCTGCAAACGTGGTGCCTCGGCCGATACAGATTGTCATATCAACGGCACTGCCGCTCCAACTATGCTGCACGCGCGTCACCAGCCCTACTGGTTACATGCCGTCAGAAGATTCCTTACTCGCACACTCTCCCCCGCGTCCTCTACATCCATCATCCCATCGAATTCTTTGAGACTTGGCTAACCTTGGCCTGCTTAGATGAAATCGCCGCCCCCAAAGCCCCCAAACGGATTCGGTGGCCGGCCGCCAAACCCTCCAGGTCCGCCGAAACCACCTCCTCCACCACCTGGAAAGCGGGGGACTCGCCCTCTATCCTCTGCTCTCGGATCTCCGGGTCCAAACATATCGTATCGCGCACCCGGAGGCGCCATTGGATCGTAGCCGCCTTGTCCACCCTGGCCACGAAACAGTGGATCGTCAAATGTAGGGTGCATACCACCGCCACCGAAACCACCTGGTCTTGGTAGCCCGCCTGCTAGGTGTGGTCGTAGAGGATCGTTGGGTCCAAGTCCCTGTGGATACAAGTCGTCATGGCCAATGTTGATGGGATTGCGATTATCTTGAAGACGGCCTGGCCCACGGTTCACGTCCAGTTCATCGTCGAAGCCGGGTATGGGTTCAGGCAGATGCCGGCCGGACCGCGGTGGAGCGACAAGGGGATCACTGAATGGGTGGGGTCGCGCGGGGTCAGGATCAGCCGGTGGCTGCCGTGGATTTGGAGCATCACTTTGTTGCGCATCCTGTCGATCTGCTGTGTGTATACGCTCCTGGTCCGCCGTGCTTTCCTCATAGCCAGGCTTGTTCAAACGTGGCGCCAGCTTCTGAATCACAGAGATTTTGAGCAGCGAGCCGAGATCGTTCAGCCGGCCGGCTGATATGAAGAGATCTTGCAACTTTTGTGATGCATCCTCTATTGAGGTTCCTTGAGGAACGCTAAAGGGTAATTGTGATTCGGAGAGGTAGTCCTTTGTGGTGAGCTCGAAATGTGCCGTCTTGTCGTCGCCCACGGCCAGGGCGAAGACAACCGCCTTGCCTCCCAGTCTGTTGACCTTGACGAGAAACTCCATAGCCGACTGTGCGTGTGCATATCGAAACGCGTACGAGGAGGAAGCGTTCCATTGTGCAGGTAGCTCTTTTGGGTCTTCGGCTTCTGCATGCGCTTCTGTGAGCATCTAAGTTATGTTGCGTAATCGGACAAGTAGAGCACACGAGTACATACCTATTCGCTCGTCTTCGCCCAGTCCAATGAGACGGAAACCCACCGCAAGCATGCCGGCATGGACGGCCAATGCCACGGCCTCTGTTCCGTTCTTGAGCTGTGACGCCTCTCCTTTAGGTAGCGAAGTGGCCATGAACAAGGCGAGCGAACCCGCGCTCAGCGGGTTGCCCGTTGTATTTGTTTGGACCATGTTTGGGGGATCTGGTCTTTGCCGCAGTTAGTCACGCTGGGCAGGGTTTGTGTAGTAACGGGAGAGGGACAGAGAGAGGAGGTATGTGGGGTGATGCAAAGAAATGGTGGTCGTCAAAGTTCAAGTATGGTTCCCGATCAGGCAGCGGAGTTGGGAGCTGTCGCTGTCGAAAGAGAGCCAATGACGCAGGGCGGGGTCTGGGGCTGCGCTAATCACGCCCGCTGCGGGCCTGCTGCAGCTGGATCGCCGCACCTCACACACGATATCTGTTCATGCACGATGCTGCAGCACAGCTCAATCAGCTTCCGGATAGAATATTCAATGACATCACCAAAGGTACAAAGCGTTGCGCACAAATGCAAATACATGTATTGCTGTACAACAAAGCTGCAAAGTATGCGCCAGTGCGCCAGTGTGGGCTATGACACTACCAAAGACAAGGATACGCCATCCACGGGGAATAATACGAGACCACCAAACGCCAGAGGCAATGCAGCAAGACGCCACGAACACATTCACAAATCAGACCAGAAAATCCATAAAGCGGGAAGCCTATTCCGGTAGGTCTTGCGAGTTGCTTGCTGCAAGCTCGTTCGGTTCGAGAAGACTATGCCTGTTAGCAAAAGGGAAGTAGGAAGAAGTCAACACGGGTCTTACGAGTATTGCTTATACAGAGTGCCTTCGCCTCCCTTTTCGAGGTCAACGTTAAAGACGTAGTAGTTGCCTTCGCTAGTGACAACCATGATCTGAGGCCCATTGTTGTTGAGTGCAACCACATTCCTTACGGGGCCCGACGACGAGCTGTTGGGAGAACGTGGTATCTTGACCCAGGCAAAGTCGCGCGACGGTTCCCAAATCTCCGCTACTGCGTTGGGTAGGTACCCTCCCACAGTAGCAGCGAATGACTTTCCGACCGTTTGAGATGTGCGGCGTATCAAGCTTCCAAAAGTGGGATTGATTGCTTTCCGTTCTGGGGGTGCCATGTCTGCTGTACTAGCACCGAATTCGTCAGATGCCTCTTCGCTTGCTAGACTACTATTTCGCTGATGGGCAGAACCCCCTGGTCGCATAGGTCCCGAAGACACGCTATTGTTCCTGCTATTGGGCGCACCCAGACGGAAGATATGCACCGTTTCCGTTGCCGAGGAGACGCTCAATAGTGTTGAGGCCGAGTTGAACGACATGCTGTATATCCTCGCTGGTATCGAGCCTCTTCTGAACTGGTATAGTTTTTGCGCATCTGGAATTGAGAAAACGCGAATAATGGTGCCCTTTTCCGATGCGGTCGCGAGCAGGGTACCATCGCTGTTGAGCGCAATGCACGACAGCGGAGAGTTGTGTGCTTCTATGACGTTGACTGCTTCCATCTTGGTCGCATCATATATCAATACCTCTCCACTTGTCGGCGCGATGTGATCAGCCTTAGGCGGCGCATGCGAGGGTGGTTGGAACGTGGCAGGTGCAGCTTTGGTGGGTAGTGGGAACACGAGGTAGTTGTTTTCCGACGACGCAGAGAGGGCGCATATGGCTACGCATGTTAGCGACTGTGGATCATTTGGCTGGGCTGTCTTACCATTAGGGTTCGGTGACGTCTTCTCAGTTTTGAGCATCTGCATGTTGCTTATGTCGTAGATGTAGAGCTCTGCTTCCAAGACAACAACTAGGCGCTTCCTATTCATGCGCATAGCAAGGATAGCCGTCCTAAAGGTCATTTCACATATCGTGGAGTGTCTCTTGGCCTTGTCAGTGTCTAGCCAGGACAGCGCAGATTGCCATACAACAAACCTTTGTGTTTTGTATCCGTAGCACTCGGGGCGATAATGTGAGCGCAACTAGCGACGTCGAGAAGAGCATCTCAAGGCTGGAGACATCTCCTTCGCGCGACTCGGACTGCTTGTTAAATGGATCGGTTGTGTATATGCGGTACCCATTTGTGGTGCCTGGTGAGCAACTACGTTAGTTTCGATACCGCCACAAGTGTGCACAGGACATACCAACGCCTAGGTGGCTGTGATCCTGGTTGAATGTAACAAAGTTCATGGCTGCAGGGTGATTCCCGATGTACCGCTCTTGGTGTCGTGGACGCTGTGTGAAAGTAGTTGTCGCTGTAGCTGCAATGGCTGTGAGCTACCCAGGTGACGGTCAAGTGGAGCTTGGGGCAGCCGTTGGTGAGCGGTCAGCCCTGTGGGCGACGTGTGAAATGTCCTCGCGTGCCGAAGCGATGGCGATGAAACAGCTGATATGCCGGTATGGAGGCTGGAATGCGCAGGAGGAGATGCCTAGAGACTATTTACAACTTGTTCGTAGCTGTTTCCCACCTGCCGGCCATGGTTCACGCGCATGCAGGGATCCCGACGTCAGCCTCAGCCCCACGTTGTGGCTGAGGCACCAGCCCAGCAAAAACATTACTCTGCTCAGCAACCATCTTTCCACATTACGAGCAACTTCAACCCCAGCCATGGTGACGGATGCCGGTGCGCGACCCAAGAAGGGCTCTACCAAGCGCAAGGGCAACCAGAAATCCCTGCGTGAAAGAAGGGATATCGACATTATGAATGTAAGGTCGTCCACCATCTCCACCACCGCCACATTTTCCACAGTCACGGGATTGACGTAGCCCCAGACAAATGATAGTAGCATCGTATCCAAGAGAAGCGTTTCCAAACTGTACCTCAGCCATGAACCAGACTTTTACGAGCCATTTGTGCCGAAATTTGTTCGTCGCAGTATGTGCTTCACCCTCTTGGTGTTTTAATCAAGCATACTGACCATGTCCCAAAAAGACCCGCTCATCAACCGAGGATACTGGCTGCGAATGCATGCCATTGAGCAAGCAGTCCACCGATTTCTAGAAGAAGAAAATGGGAAGTCAAAAGTCGTTGTGAATCTTGGATGTGGATAGTGAGTAAGACATTCGGCATCATCTCATTTTGTGCCAGACAACACTGACTATCAGGAGTGATCCCTTGCCCTTCCAGTTCTGGCACAGACATGCCTCTCTCGCACGATCGGCTACTTTTGTGGATGTTGACTACCCGCAATTGATGGAGAAGAAACGGGATCGCATGCTAAGCAATGACCTCCTTCGAAATGCCCTGTTGAAGACCAAGCTCCGTATGACCGAGCAGCCTATACTTCTCCGCAGTGACGGCTATATGGCGCTAGGCTGCGACCTCAAGGATCTTGCAACACTCGAAAAAGTTCTTCGAACCGAATTTGATATTTCGACAGCTTCAATTTTATTCGTCGCCGAAGTGTCCGTGACTTACATGCCGCTCAAGGACTCCGATGCACTGATACATTGGGCCAGTACCATCGGAGACGGTATGTCGGCTCGAAGACCCAATTGAAGGAAATCACTGACCATCATAGCCCGCTTCTGTATACTAGGTAAAACAACATCCTGCATATCTGTACACACCCGGTCGCACACTGACTCATTGCCGTCTAGAACAGTATCTTCCTCAAGGCCCAGAACACCCCTTCGCTAAAACTATGCTATCTCACTTTGACAAATTGCAGGCGTCAATAAAAGCGGTTAAGCTACATTCATCATTGGATCAACAAGCAGCTCGGTTCCGCAACGCCGGTTGGCCAACGCTTGTCATGGCTCGTAATCTGTGGGACCTCTGGTCTGACGATTCGTTTACTCCGCCTAGCCTCAGACGCACGATCAATGCCATTGAGCCGTTTGACGAGTGGGAAGAATTCGCGCTATTCGGCGGCCATTATTTCCTGCTTGTCGCCTCTAACGTGGGGACGCAGGGGTCAAATGAGCCGACCCACGAGGAGATAGCCGCTAAGGAGAGTGCGAATGGCACCAACGCGGGTAGTATTACCCTGGGTTGTTGGAAGCAGCACACTGATGCTACATTAACGCCACGCCGTTTCCCGGCGGCTTTCGCACTAGACGGGGACACAGTGGTCCTTCACGGAGGGCAGGGAACGCAGACTCGTCTCGCGGATATGGACATGCTGAGACGGGAGGACTCTGACCAGGATCGTGAAATTCCACCTGCTAAGCTTCTACCTACTGCACGTATGTGCCATACAATCACATCGATGCAAGATGACGAGGCGTTGTTGGTCGGAGGACGTGGGTCGCCTACCCAAGCGTGCGCAGATTGCTGGCTCTTCAAGCATGGAGCCTGGACCAAAGTGGATGATCTCATGCCAGCTCGTTATCGTCATTCAGCAGTTGCTGTTCAACTAGGGTCTGGGGAGGCACAGACGCATGGAGTGTTAGTATTTGGTGGCAAAGCCAGTGACGGTACAACACTTGACGCCAACGATTACTGTGCTTTGTGGACTGCCAACACCGGCTGGCACAGCATTTCCGTCGATGGACCGCACCCGTCTCCACGTTTTGGTGCCGCAACGTGTACGATCAATTCAGCCAGAAACTGCGGATTGCTCATAGGAGGCGGCAACGAGAGCGGCGTGGTTGTCGACGACGCCTTATGGGAGTGGTCCATCTCCGCCACACCAATACCACGAGTGCGCTTCGAGGACCGCACCAATGACGTGCGCAGTAGCTTGACAAATTCTGCATACGCGCGTATAGGCTCTGTCCTAGTCCCCTGGAACGATGGTCTGTTGATGATTGGAGGTGTTTCGAAGAAGAATATCCACAGTCTATCAGACGACTTTCTGCTCTTGACATGCAAGGACACGATCGTTCAAGTGGATTGTGCCAGCATGCACGTCTCGCCCCGCACATCGTGGCCTTTGCTAGTGGGCGTAGGAGCCGTTTCATCCTCCCGAGGCGAGATTGTGCTTGCAGGAGGAGGAGCGGTATGCTTCTCGATGGGCAGCTACTGGAACCAAGATCCGATATCCATCATCCCTGGCGCTACGCAAGGGGCCAAATCGTGGCGTTGTATTGGGCCGAGTCAGGCTGTCAGCGGCACAGCAGGCACAAAATGCATAGGGCAGGCGAATGCAGCTGAAACAAGACGTGATGGTCGACGAGAGAAGGCAAGCGGGAAAAAGAGGCCTGTGATGGCGGCACGTACGACCGAGATCCAAAGGATCCAGGTCAGTTCGTCAGATGAATTTGCGAGACTCGTTGCCTTCTCGAAGCCCGCCATCATCACCGGCCTCGACATTGGCCCGTGCACAGACCTGTGGACTCTGGACTACCTGAAAGAGAAAATTGGTCCAGAAAGGGAGATTGTAGTCCATGAGTGCTCCTCCGATCGGATGACGTTCAAAAACAAGAACTTCTCCTACGTAAAGAAATCCACCGCCGACTTTCTCGATGGCATCGCAAAAGGCTCCCATGAATACCTACGTGCCGTATCATCGAGCCAGCCAAACAAGCTGCCTACAAAACTCGAAGAAGATTTCCCTAGTATCGCTAATGATTTCAGAATCCCAGATGTGTGTCACGTAGTTAAGGAAAACCATCACAGCTCTCCGCTCCGCATCTCAGGCCCAGTATCTCTATGGCTACACTACGACGTCCTATCCAACATCCTATGCCAGGTCCACGGCAAAAAGACACTGTTTCTCTACCCACCCTCTGATGTTTCCCTCTTGGACTTCCCACCGGGAGGTTCTTCATCAAACACCGATGTCCTGACATCCAAGAACCACAAGCTACGTCGTACACATCCGCACGTAGCGTCTCTCGCATCCGGAGACGTCCTCTTCATCCCTCCCATGTGGAGTCACACGGCGACGCCTGACGATGGCGTTAGTGTAGCGGTAAATGTGTTTTGGAGGGGGCTGGATAAGGGGTATGCGGCGGGTAAGGATGTCTACGGGAACAGAGATTTACAGGCGTACGAGAATGGGAGGAGGGACGTGGAGAAGATTGTGAGGGCATTCAAGGATATACCAGGGGATGTGAAGAGGTTCTATCTTGAGAGGTTGGCGGGGGAGATTTTGGAGAAGGCGCAGAAAATCGGCGGGGAGAAGGATGTGAAGCATGATGAAGAGAAAGTGTAGGTTAATTGAAAGAAGTTACGACGGGTTGAATGTAGAAAATATCTAGGCTTCCCCCCATACTTCCTTCCAACGTCCCTCATCCAAATCAACCGGCCCATCAAACCTCCCAAACCTCGGCGGTCCCGTCCCGGGCTCAGGCAGACAAATCCACTCCCTCACACACCCAGGCACCTCCATCTTACTATGACTAACACAAAGCAGCGCCTGATGCTCTTGCAACCCCGCCACCGCTCCATCCCCTCTCCTTGTCTCCACAACTCTACCCCGCTCATCCACCTCCCTGCCCTCCCCCCAACTAAGAAAAGCCAAACACTTATCCCTAACCGCATCATCCATGCCACTAAACGCCTCATCCAGAATGACAATATCAGGATTCCGAATCGTAGCCCGCAGAAACAAGATGACACGTTGGGCGGAAAACGAAGTCTCACCAAACAACGTCTGCTTCGCCCATTCAAGATGCCCTGCACTCTCCTTCTGGCCCTGGAAACTCGGTCGGATCTCCCGCTCAAACCACTTCAAAGCCGCCTCGACCTTGCTCTCTGCCCCTTGATCGAATTTCGGCCGCGAAATCGGCGTCTCACTCCACGCGCTCTCCAGCGCTTCTCTCACACTCAATCGCTTGGGAAACAGCGCGTGCATTTCTGGACTCGCATGTCCCATTCTGGCTTGGATCTCGAAGATCGAAATGCCGGGGGTGCCTGGAGAGGGTAGACGCGAGCGCTGGAAGAGTTTGATGGGGGCAGAGTAGGTTTGTGGGTGGTCGGATGTTACGAGGCTGAGTAAGGTGGTTTTGCCGGAGCCGTTGGCGCCGAAGATGCCCCAGCGGGATCCGCGGTTGACGGTCCAGTGGAGGCCGGGAGTATTGGACGAGGATGAGTTGGGTTGATGCCAGTCTCCTAGGACGGAGTTTACGCCGTAGGAGATGCGGACGCCGTTCATTTCGACCAGGGGTTCACCGGGGGATGGGTTGGATTTGTCAGTTTTTTCGTAGCCGTCGCGACTTAGGACTGGTAGTGTATGTGTTGCGGTCTTCGGGTCCCTGTCAGATAGAAGGCGACCTAATTCCTGGACTTCCTTTGCACTCGAGCCCTTTGTCTTGGTAGTGCCGCTTTCCTGGATAGATTTATACTCCTCTTTCAAAAATCGCAAGACTTCTTCTTTAGGCCCTAGTTGTCCTACTACTCCATCCTCCCCCGCATACACAAGATGCGTAACCCAATCGGGAATATCATCCTGAGGCCTCAAGCTAAGCACAATGCGTGGAGCATTTGCTTCAGCCAAGCGATGCAAAACAGCTGAAATATGCGTCGTGACAATCGGATCCAGACCAACTTCACCCTATCATTAGCTAATCCTCTTACAAACTCTATTATATCGCAAGACTTACTGAACGGCGCATCCAAACACAGCATCTCAGGCCCACTCAGCAACGCCTTTGCAATTCTCGCTCTTCTCGACTGCCCATTACTCAGCATATTAACCGGCTTCCCAATGAACCGCTCCAGCTCCAAATCCCGCATCACCCTCTCCATATCCTCCGATCGGATACTCTTAGCCTGAGCTCTTCTTCCCCCGGATTCATTGTCACAATCCCCGTTAGATAGCGCTGGACTGTGAAATCCGTTTCTTCCTTTAGCGACTCGTACCGTGCGGATAGGTACGCGCCACCGAAAGCTTTGCGCTCAACGTCGAAACCAACATATTCGATTGCGCGCTCAGGGAAGCGGTGATGCGGCTTATCCTCTGTGATAGCTGGGCTGAGAAGGTAGGGGAATGAGCGTGCTGTAGGTGGGAAACAGAGGAATTGGCCCCGCAGGATTTGTAAGAATGCTGTTCGGATATCTGATGATGGGCTTAAAATGGCCCAATGCTGGTTTGGCGTTGAGGAGGAAGGCAGGGAGATTACGAGACCAGGGAATAGAGGCGGATTCGCATTGGAACTCCCATGGTTTAGTTTCGAAGAGGGATGGTGACGGTAAAAGGTGCCGTTGTTAATCTTCACAATAGGCGGGTCCGAGTACAATATCCGCGATGTGTGGAATCTCGCACATCTTGTTGCCGCCAGACATAGTGCTGGCGTCTTTTGCATGTCGAAATCAGCGTTGGTGATGGTGGACTCATCATGTTTTTGATGTTTTGGCGTGGAGCGATGTTCGGCGTGTAGTGGTAGCGGAGAAGCTTCCGATTCCCCGACTGAGGTTGGGATGACGTTCGCGACAATCTTATGCCGAGGTACGCGGTAAGTAAGATGCGGTCACATTCCGCCGTAGAAGCCATTCACTGCTGTCGTCGTGTTGGGTACTGCATGTACACTAGCCTGTAACGATGCTTCCTAGCTTGCAGCCGTCTAGACCAAAGGTGAGTCGCTCTGTCTAACTCAGGACGAGTCATTCCTCATTCTCCCTACTCACATGACGTAGCCTGCACAGCAGTCTCCACAGCCAGCGTACGCGCAACAGCAACGACGTGCTGCCCATTCTGCACAGCAAAATACATCGCAGCCCTTGAGCATCACTCTGAACCCTCCAAAGCCGCGTTCGCAAGTCGAAGCCATGCCGCCTTTTGGCCCTTCGCAAACACCCGCATCCTTCTTCACGCCCGTATACGACAGCGCAGTACGGCATCCAGTCTTCTTCACCCAGAATCTGAAGAAGCCCCCATTCCCTCTACCACAAGTTGCAAGTCAAGGCTGTAATCCGGTGGCCAGCGGGTACATCATGGAGCAGAGGAGAGCGGAAGCACCGGGCAGGACAAAGTTGTAATGGCAGATACGACGAAACTGCATGCATTTGGACGGCGCTTCGGTGTATTAAGCGGCTGGTTAGGGTTCTTTTTGAGGAAGAGTAATGTTTTAAATTCATAACAATCTGGTAAAATTCGCTTCGGCAATATTTTCACTGGCTTGTAAACTTCTAATGGGGCTAGTCAAGCCCCGTCTTTGTGCTTAAATGATAGCATCTGCTGTGTGGAGTAGTGGATATCTCGAGCAATCCGACTCGACAACAGCATTCATGCAATATTGCCACGTTGCCCTTGTAAGCTTACCGTCTTCATTTTATGCATTGGCTCTACAAGCTTTGCCTTCCTACAAGATTACTGGGCAGCAGTGCTGTGGTAATGACACAGCCCAATGTCACACCTCCAGCAAGATACAGGACACTGTTGATATCCCTCCCCGCTCCTCCACCAGCATACAAGTGTTGTGCAATCAGCGGACTAACAATACCGAAAAGCCTGCCCCAGAAACTTGCGATTCCACATGCAGTGCCTCGAATTGGCGCTGGGAAAGCCTCTGGCGTCCATCCGTACAGCACCGAGTTGAACATGGACTGGAAGAAGTACTCCATAATGTTGAAGCCTATGTTTGACGCCGCCGAATTGACGCTGCTGAAGAGAAAGACGGAGATGCCCATGAGAGCTGCGGATACTACCATGGTCCACTTGCGGCCTACTCGCGATGCGCGGTAGGACAGGGTCCCCAGTACTACTCCGAAGACTCCAGGAAGGTAGATGAAGATATAAGATCGGTATGTATAGCGAAGAGACAGGTCCAGAGCGCCATTCTTCACGGCCAGAATTTGCGGGAGGTAGGTTCCTGAATTGAGGTTAGCGACATACGATCAAGCGCGGATGGCTGCGTTGCAGTTACTTACCTGCGACAGTAAAACCCCAGTAATCGCAGATATATGTCAGCCAAACGAGCAAGGTCAACCTTGTCATCTGGGCGCTTGAGAAGAGAATCTTGAAGCGATCGCCTTCCAACTTGAGCTTCTCAGTCCACGTCGATTTGAGTTGCTTAACGCCACCTCCAAGTATAGGTGCAGTGCCTCGGTTGGACTCAAACGCATGCTCCAGGATCTCAAAGTCTCTCAGGGTTAGAGTGCACTTAGTCTTGTTGTACTCGGCTATCTTGTGTAGCACACTGACGGCCTCAGCGTCTTTGCCACGATAGATGAGGAACTTGGGCGACTCTTGGAAGTCGAAGAGAACCGACCGTAGAACGAATACCAATATCGTGACTCCGCCTAATGTGAATAGAAGATACCGCCATCCCATATTGTCCTCTTTCAGGCAACACGCCTCGCCTAAGCCGACGGCCGTACAAGCAGGTAGTGCACGGTCTCCTTCCGAGAAGTTTGGGCTGCAAGACCAGTTTGGAATGTAGCCGTAGGCTAAGACTGAGCATATCACTACGCCGATAGGCTGGAAGATGGAAAGTAGGGGAAGAAGGTAACGTTTGTTCTGCGGGGTGGCTTCTAGTGTGATAGTCGTATCGATGGGGATATTGCCTCCGATGCCGAACCCTGTAAGAGCCGTAAGGACCAAGATGGTATTGTAGGTGCTAGAGGTGCCGATGCAAGTCCCAAAAATACAGGCAACAAAGACGGTCAGGTTGAAAGAAGACTTTCGCCCAATCACATCTACTAGAACACCCCAGACGAATGCGCCAGATGTAAGTCCGACCGAGAAGGCGGTGGAGAGTTTGCCGGTCTCGTCAGCTCCAAACCCAAACTCCTGCTGTATTGGAGATAAAACTAGGCCAAACGCTTGTGCCCACATGAGATCAATCATGTACCCGAAGCCACACAATGCCCATATTGACCACTGGTAACGTCCCATACCCATGAGATCAATCTCATTATTGATCACTTCACACTTCTTCTCATAGAGTGAGACGCCAGTGTCTCCCGACTCTTCAGTCGAAGAACTCGACCTTTCCAGGTCACTGAGTCGACTGAGAGCATCTAGCTTTTCCTCGTCTGCTTCTGAGAGAGCTTTTCCTATCAGTGGTGTTCCAAGAGAATATGTGCTATCGAGTGTGGAGTAGGAGGAGAAAGAGGAAGAGGAGGCAATGGCAATACGAGGACTCAAAAGAGCCTCGCTTTCACTGGCTTCATAGCTTCTTTGTGACATGGTCGGGTATCAGTTCAGGCACTTCAAAGATGGCAGTCTGGAGGACTGTCATATTTTTGGCGGCGGTCCTCTTGTATGTGTATTGCGGGCTTACAAAGGGCGGTACCAGGCTCTGCTGTGCCGCCAGAGGACTAGGGTGAGGGTGGTAGTAGCTAAGCGATGCAGATAAGCAGCACTGGTTGCGCGAGCAACATAGTTTGAGTGTCTAATTGTCAAGGAGTTACATCCATGGCGTTTGTGCAGACGTTGGGTGTGAGACGCTAACGGATACTGGTGCGCATTTGGTAGATCAAAGGGCCCAACGGTTCTGTCTGCTGCCAATAGACGTGTGACATGGTAGGTTTCATTCCGAGGGGGATCGGATCGGAGATGTGCAATATCGATGGACCACTTTATGAAGGATGATCGAAATGGGAGTTGTTGGAGAGGGTTTCAGAGTGCGATTTCGGTGGATCGTCAGGAACATAGCCGGCGATTCCAGCTGAAAAGGCAAAGCAACAGATTGCGCAATCGTCTCGGTGCTACAAGACGTTGCGCCGTTACTCCTCTATCTTCATCTCCCGCTGCGTCCGATTGTAGTCAAAGACGCAATACGTCATTATGCGTCTCGAGCAGTCAATTGCCGTGGCCAAGAACCGGTATGGGCGTTTAAGAAAGCGCATGACAGCACAAGATCTCGATGGCCTAGGCGGCTATGTCGTTTTGGGACGCACACATCAATATACAGCGCCATAAGCTTTGTAGAGTGAGTGGGGGCATGCAGGATTCCACCAAGGGCGCACAGTGCGAGGACACATCGTGATCATGATGGGAATATGGGATCTGATCGGTGGAAAATAGCAAAGTTAGACGGGACGGACAAGAAGTGGAGGATATGGGTGTCTGGTGTGTGGCACGTGAAGATGTAGTTCGTCTGCAGCACAAAGGGTCTAGCTCCACTTTACGTTCGCCAAGACGGTAGGTTAGGGTCTGTGCGTCGCGATACTGGAACTTTTTTTTCTGGGATACGCGAATGAAAAGTACAAGCAGAGAAGACTTCAAATTCGCATTTTTTTACAATGGCTCCCCGTAGAAAACGCCAGCGCCTTTCAATCGATGGCGCAGAAGCCGTCACCGCTACCACCACAGCCAACGTCGACCAACCCTCCAGCAATGCCGCAGCCGCAGCAACGGCAAAGGAAGTCGCGCGCAGACAACTCTTCGTTCGCAGCCTCGCACCAGAAGTCACCAGCGAAGACCTGACCGAGTACTTTTCTGAGTCCTATCCTATCAAGAATGCGCTGGTTGTATTGGACAAAGAGACACGTGAGTCCAAGGGCTATGGCTTTGTTACATTCGCCGATGTCGAGGATGCGCAAAGAGCAAAGGAGGAATTGAATAACACACAGATCAAGGGAAAAAAGATCAAGGTCGATTTCGCCGAGGCCAGGCAGCGTGAGGGCGAGGAGAAGCGACCCAGGGCCGCCGACAGGATCAAGGCAGAGCGCGAGCAACAAGTCAAGGAAGCGCAAGCACCCAAAATCATCGTACGAAACCTGCCCTGGACCATCAAGACAACGGAGGATCTGGAGAAGCTCTTCAAAAGCTACGGCAAGGTCAATTTTGCAAATCTGCCAAAGAAGCCCAATGGCGAATTGAGGGGATTTGGCTTCGTGTCTCTACGAGGAAAGAAGAATGCAGAGAAGGCAATGCTGGAGCTGAATGGAAAAGAGATCAGCGGCAGGCCCATCGCTGTCGATTGGGCTGTGGATCGTGATACTTGGCTGAATTTGCAAAAGACCGAACAAGAAGACGACGCCAAAGCAGATGAAGACGAAGACATGGAGGATGCCGAAAGCTCGGTAGTCAGTTCTGATGAGGACGACGATGAGGATGGCTCGGAAATGGACAGTGAAGACGACGAAGACGAAGACGATTCGGGCAACAGCGACATGGACGACGAAGACATGTCCGAAGACGAGGACGACGAAGAAGAAGAAGGTGGAATTGAGCTAGATCAACAAAACAATCGACCAAAGCGCGAGGATTACACAGTCTTTGTACGCAACGTGCCATTCACCGTAGACGATGAGCGTCTGAAGGAACACTTTCGACAGTTTGGAGGGATACGGTATGCGCGTGTTGTCGTGGACCGCGACACCGAACGGCCAAAGGGGACTGCATTCGTTGCGTTCTTCACCGAGGAAGACATGGTCAACTGCTTGAAGGGTGTCCCACGTGTCAAGTTGCAAAAGAAGGATCTGAACAAGTCGGACGGCTCCACCATCACCGTCACACATTCAGTACTCGAAGACGAGGACGCCGACCCCACGGGCAGATACACCGTCGACGGTCGGATTCTACAAATTTCTCGTGCGGTAGACAAGAACGAAGCCAGTCGTCTGACAGCCGAGGGTGCAGCTTCGCGCTTCAACCGCGACAAAGACAAGCGCCGTCTCTACCTCCTCTCGGAAGGAACCATCAGTTCCAACTCGCCGTTGTATCAAAAACTCTCGCCCTCTGAGATCAAGATGCGCGAGGAGAGCGCGACGATGCGCCGCAAGCAGATTCAAGAAAACCCTTCGCTCCACCTCTCCCTCACCCGTCTCTCGGTTCGCAATATTCCCCGTAGCATCACTTCAAAGGACCTTAAGCAGCTCGCCCGTAGTGCTGTTGTTGGGTTCGCTGCCGATGTCAAGGCTGGTAAGCGACAAAAACTCAGTAAGGAAGAGGTTATACGTGGTGGCCAGGAGATGTTGGTGGCTGAGAAGATGCGCAAGAAGAAGGGCAAAGGTATTGTTAAGCAAGCCAAGGTCGTTTTCGAGACGCCTGCAGGCAGCAAAGTTCCGGAAGAAACTGGCGCTGGAAGGAGCAGAGGATATGGTTTCATCGAGTATTACACTCACCGTAATGCTTTAATGGGTCTTCGATGGCTCAACGGACACGCTGTCGACTACAAGATTAAGGCGGACCCCACCCCAAAAAGCAAGAAGCAAGCACAGGAAGCACAGGAAGACAAGCGCAAGCGTCTCATCGTAGAATTTGCTATTGAGAACGCAAACGTCGTCAACAGACGTACAGACCGCGAGGAAAAGTCCCGCGAGCCCCGAAAGCCGAAGACAGGCGGCGAGGTTGACGAGGACGAAGCCAAGCCAGACAAAACAAAAAGCAAGAAGCGAAAGCGAGACTCGAGCACTGGAGAGAAAAAGAGTAAGGGCAAGGTCACCGACAATTTGAAACAGGGTTCGGGTGTGGAAGCGGGCCCTGCTCCCGCTAAGAACAAGGGCAGTGATGAGAAGCTCGCGCTGAGAACCAGGATCATTGCAAAGAAGAGGCAAGCCCGCAAGGCCAAGCGGTCAGGAAAGGCGTGATTGCAATCAGAAATAGAAGCATGATAGCATTAGCGGCGGCGTTTACGTTTAATGGAGAAAAAAATGGGTTGCCATCTTGAATCTCGACACCTGCTGCATACAATACAGTCCTGTACTGCTTCCGCGGCCATTTCAAAATAACCAAACAAAGGATACGAATAAATTGTTGGTTCTAACATATGCAATCCCCGCTTTGAACCACCCAAACCATGGTCCCCCACGGTCCAAGTCCCCCTCATGTATGCAATGCATGTCCCCGGCCGCCGCGCTTCGCGGCATTCCATCCCATGCTTTCCGTCTCGATGCCAGTTCCCCAAATATCGAACTTCTTCCTTGTCTTGCCGGTGCGGTGGCTCGGTCCGTGTCCGTATACGTACGTCTGCGTGGAGGGCATGGGGACGTCATGGGTTTGATGGAGAAGGG
>JALPSE010000156.1:0-15427 GCA_030558545.1 Bipolaris gigantea | reverse complement strand
GGGGTGTTTGCCTAGCTGCATGTCTCGAGTTTTCTCTTTATCTGCTCGATGATGGAAACGCCGAGTCACCCGCGTATTCCTGATATTTCTTTGTTTTACTTCGTTCGTAGGCTAGATCGCTGACCGAAGAAGACTCCCTTGCCTCCACGCTGCATACCTATCCCTATCCGCCAATATCCCAATAAAGAATAAACCTCGCCCGCATACCCTCTGCCCCAACATTCCCTTCCCGCCCCACGTTCCCAGAGATGAGAAAACGATTCAGCGTCCCTTCCTCTATCCGCGGCACCTACCCGGACGCTACACACACTCCCGTCTTCCCCGAGTCGCAGGCGCCTCCCCGAGGCAAACGCCACGCATGCTGGCCGCACGCTTCCAGACGGGTCCTCCCGGCGTTTTGTCATACATTTGCAGAAGAGGAAGAAAAGGCTTGGTGGTGGCTGAAGCGGTGTAACGTGCTTGGACCGGTATGCATGTCGCGAGGTACATGAACTGGGGAGGGTAGAAGGTTCGAGTACGGCGTTGATCTGGGTTTTGAGGTAATAGCTTGGAAGCGGTTGCGATCAATCGTGTGAGTTGGGGCTGTAGGTACCGAGCTTTATGAAAGGGGGGTGATGTGTCGGATAGCTCAGATTATGATTGTTCGTGGACTTGCTTACGGAAGATGCTACAAAGATGTAGATTGTAAGCTACTCCCTCTCTCAAAGAATACTGCTCCGTCAAGGAAGCTCTGCAACAACGATAGGTGTCAACATTCGAAGGCAAGTTGCAAGCTGTAAGCATAACTCATGAGGTAGACGGCTTGATACAAACCCTTGCTCCATTGCAAGCACTTCACTTTGGAGTCATGCTACATGTGTACCACACTTCTCCCCCATCACCCCCCTCGACTGCCTCCACCCTACCAAACCTAAGCCCTCTCCCTAAACCGCCACCAAGCCACCCATCCTCTCCATTCTTGAAATCGGCATACCTCTACTCCAAAACTGCTCTCGTTCCACGGCATACGTGTCACACAGGCGCATGCGGACTACGGTACCCACCGCCGTTCTGCTGTGTAAGTAAAGCTGATTGGGTGGCACGACAATGCCGCTGTTGAACGGAAAACGGCGGGTGTGACTGTCCAAACGGGGGTTCCCATGGCACGGGAAACGGTGCGCAAGGCGGAGAGTCGACCGTTTCCCCGACGGTATCGTGGGGGCTTTGGGGTTTGTGGGGAATGGTTATAGTGATGGGGGGGATGAGAGAAGCCTTTGCAATATTCAGGAAGGGGGTCGGAAATGGTGCGGGGCACGATAGGCTGTGACAAAGTTTTGTGGAAAGGTGGACTTGTCTGCTGAGATTCTTCGAGAATGATCTTGACGTACGCATTGACATGTGTGTGGTTTGTAGTTCCATGTTATGTACGGCGTGCAGGTGTGGGGTGGGCTTAGCGCATGAGCTTGGGATTGATAGAGCGTACCCAAGTGAAAATCGATACATCAAGCATGCATACTTAGGTGTGAGTGATGCTTTCCAGACATCGAGTTCGTGTGACGATTGCATGACCGAGTGCTACGTCTTCAAGTGTTTGAGGCTTGCTACATGGGATAGAGCGGGATTGATAGCTTGGAACGTGGTTACGTCTAAGCAGATGCAGATGGATAATTGGAAGTTTCCATGTAAAGATTTATTGGAACACACTGCTCGTCTTCCGTTAGCGCCAGTGCCCAGATTTTGGACTTTTCTCTTCCAGTTAGCTAACACGTACTCCATTAACGTGTGATGATACTTCAGTGGAGACGTATACTTCCAGATACTCGATTAATTTGCATTGACTACGAGGAAATCGCAATATGCAGTTAGTAGCCTTTTGAGTTGAATTCTCTGTACATTCTGGTGGGGACCAATACAGAAATATCTATTGCGTGTTTGTGGTGTGCGTGAAGAGCTGCGATGCGCCAGGGATCCCCACAGCGTGTTGCGTAGGACCAGCGCACTGAGCACTCTTAGCCTATCCCTGCGCGCCCTCGGAACATGTTTAGTATAGCTCTAAGCCAAAGAACAGCAAGTCTCCCAGTTGGAAAGATCTGTAGCAAATCTCATTTTACCTGGGTTCGAAAGCGCATAACCCTTTCAGCCCAAGGAATAAAGGCGTGGCTACAGTTCAGACATTTGCGTCGTTCGCAAGATAGGAGAAAACAAGTAGTCTTTCTTGAGAACTTTCGAAAAGAACATAGGGGTAGTGCTTGGCGTGGATTAACATATGAAGGCTCGCAGTGCTGCGACCAAGATTTGCCGCTTAGATACGCCACAAGATAGCTAATCCAGCAACTTCCACACTGCCAAGAAATGTCTTTCTCCACATCCAATACGCATCTGTCGGTAGAATGTGCAAAGTCCCGTGGTTGTGGAACGATTTCTTGTCGCCTAGTCGCCGTTTTCGTTCGTCATGGGCCACGAGCTATCTTTGTGCAATCATGCATCGAGAAGGGCCGTGCTCTTTAGATGGTGCACAGCTAGAGGACACACTAGCTCACAACTAACTACAGCTTCGGGGATTCTCATCGTCATCTCAAGCTAAAGGCTGGTAATATTTTGGAATAGCGTAAGAGGTGTACGAATTAAGGATGTTCAACAGTGAGCTAGTGTGTCAGCGTTGTGAACCCCAAGGATCTAATGGAATCAGAAAAACATCAGAGAAGCAATCTGCTACCTTCACGATGTCTATCAGCGATTAAACCAGGGGGTTTGCAACCTTTCCCCACTGTTGTAGTTCCCTGCTACTCAATTTAGACTCCATTTCTTGGTTCACACATCCAAAGAAGGGAAAGTTGGGCACTGTATCCGGCGAGTGCATTGATACATACCAGGGCATATAAAGAGCTGCAAATCGCGCCAGAAGTACGATACTCACGTTTCCCCGCATTCTCCGCATCTTACTCAGACTCGGTACATCCACTGCCTGTCACAAATACGGCAAGGACGTGTGACTTCCATAACATTCGCACTTACTGCAGCACAGAAGCGTTTCCCACGTAAGTAGCTTCAACTCCTCACCTCATACAAGCTAATCAGAGTTATAGCTCTCGTCCCTTTCTCCAATTTCTGGTTTTCAAACAACACAAGACAATGTGCTCTTACAACAAAATCACCTTTTTCTGCAAACACTCCGAGTACCGAGTTGCGGTGTATTGCCATTTTGCACGAAATGACCCCGGTCACCAATGCTTTGGCGCGTGGACCGTCAAACGTGAATGGGATGAGCCTCAAGATCTTTGCAAAGACTGTGCAAGGCAGCAAGCGTATCTCCAGGTATCTTGTGACGCTCAGTCGATGTATGGTGTCGGTGACAGAAAGTGAAACCCTTTTTTATAACGGTTGCGTATTGTCTTGAAGGGTTCAACAATATCTTGTAACAGACTTTAATCTTTCTTTATCCGGTTGGATGACGTGAGTGATCTCTGGGCGCATAGCCATGGCTTTTACTGAAAAACCGGGTTGGCACTTTGGGGGACCGGGATTCACTGTATACGCTTTATTTTGCATGTGCATACGATTCAGTATCAGGTAAACACAACTGTCGGCTTGTCCGGCACATACAGAGAATGAGGGATCACTGGGTTATGAACAACAGAGCAACTCCGCTAAGCAAGAGAGCTAATAATAAATGTCCAAGAATCCCTCTGGAAATCCGTCTTGCAACTATAACCACAAATGGGAAGTCGAGCAGAAAATGGTGCAATGAAGTTCGCAGCCGTACTAGCCTATAGCGGTTTGGCGTGCACCCCACCTCACATGCCTCGGCCAGCACCGCGACTTGAAAGTCCCGGGCACTTCCTCACTATTCCCACACTTACACTGAACGTTTATAACATACCAACATGTCCGACGCCGCCGAAGCCAAGAAGGAGAAGTTCGCTCCAAAGGAGCCTGTTACGCTGAACCCACCCAAAGATGACATCATCGAGCGGGATTATCTGGCAAAGTGCGATGGTAGGCTTCTTCCTAAATGACTTCCGTCGGGAATCGTTCTGGAAGACCGGATCGACTAACACCAAGGCTAGGTACGAATGAAGGATACCCAACACTAGTGGCTATCAAGGTAAATCCATAAGTCCTGTTAGGATGCTATCCCGAGGCACGTGCAGCAAGACTGATTGCGATCTAGGGCGATGTCTTTGATGTGAGCGGCAAAGAGACATATGCGCCCGGGAAGGGCTACCACGGTTTGTTTCACGGCAAGTGCTTCTCAGTCACCACACAAATCTAATAAATCATCCCAGTTTTTACGGGCAAAGAACCCAACCGCGCTCTTGGCCTGTCTTCTCTCAAGCCAGAAGATTGTATATCCGATTACTCTGGGTTGTCTGAGAAAGAGGTGGGAGTTCTGAATGACTGGCACACGTTTTTCAGCAAGCGGTACAATATCGTAGGACGACTACGGGCGGAAAGCTCGAATCTGTAGATGAGGTTCGTCTTCTCAGAGTTGATTCGCGCATGCCATGTTGCAGAGAAGGCTATCTACGTATACTTTGGATATCTCCAAATTACACACACTCGCTCAAGGCATCTCTGGCTTGCAAGCTTACGCTCTCAACATGCATATTTGTATTTGATTATATAATCCAGTAGCGCCTATTCTTTCCTCGTCCTCAACTTGGCGACCGCTACACGACCTCATGTCCGATATTACACCGCTCAGACTTTTACGCAACCCCCATACAAACCATCATGCTCTCGTCTCTTAAGCTGGTGCTTTCACCATCAACCCAATGAGGGATTGCACGACTTCTGCAGCTGCCAATACTGTTGTCTCGCCGGCATTGTCGTATATAGGAGCAACTTCAACTACAATGCCAATGTGGTTAGAGTCTAGTCGGGTTGAGAAAGCGCGGATCGTGAACACAGCAAGATACATACCAACATCAGCACCGACTATATCCATTCCTTCAAGGCCATCCAGAATAGAGAGTAGTTCTCGTGTGCTCCAGCCACCAACCTCGGAAGTTCCTGTGGCTGTAGTGCTCATCAGTCACTCCGTTCAACGTTCAATCGCTAGTCACATTATATTCCCGCATTGTAACAATGCACATGTCGCGCCGCGTAGTGATATCAGGTTAGGACTCACCAGGAGCAAAGGCAGGGTCCAGTACATCTATATCAACGCTGATGTACACCTTGCTATCCCCTACTCGCGCCCTTAACTTATCGATCACTCCTGATACGCCAATGCGATCAATGTCCCGGGCTTTGATCATCTCAAAACCACAGCGAATGTCATTCCGCACATCACCTTTTGGACGTAAAATTGCTCCTCGGATGCCAGCGTGGATCGATGTATTCCGGATTAAGCCTTCTTCGTGTGCGATGTGCAGAAATGTTCCGTGGTTAACGCCACTGTAATGTTCGCCTTTAGTGAGTCGTGCACAGAACAAGGTTGGAAGTAGACTTACGCGTAGTGGGATATGCCTCCGCCTATCATACATTAGCGAGTGGCCGTACACAAGGAAAAAATGGACTTACCCAATACCTTTGGATCCCAGGTGTCTGGTCACCAGTCAGCGGAAATCAGTTATAAAGATTGGTTTGACATACCTAAATGGCTGTCGAAATGTATGACACTGACTTGGCCCCAGTGGTGATGGGCTGATCGTAGTGCAGGTAGCGTGGTGGTGTGATCGCCTCCTAGAGTAATAATCTTCGGTGTACCGCCATGCTCGCTTGAGTTTGTGCTTCTGGAAGAGATGATCTTAAAGCCAACAGTCAGTGAAATTCTCCACTGGAATTAGAGTTGGGCTACGAACCTCGTGGGATCTGTCAAGCTGCTTCAGGGCCACTGTATTGTCCTGTTACACTTCCGAGTCAGTCTTGATTCCTATGCTGTATACAGGTAGCATTACTAAGAAAGTCAATGGAGCGTCACCGCAGTCGACAATCTTGGCCCAGTCGAAGAATACATTTTCTCCTGCTTGGGGTTAATCTCGATCGATTCCAGACTGTAGATGTTTCGAAAAAGAATCAAGAAGAGAAAGTAAGGCGACGCCGAGATGACTGTTGAAAACAGCCACATGTTATACGACTGCTGTTGATTCTGGCACAATTCCTTTGCTATTGTTACCCGCGGTCGCCTCGTCATGTGCGCCACTTTCACATAAAATAACTCTTACACCCAAATTTTTCACTCTCGAGAAAACGACTGTGGCATCCAAAAGCTTTTACGGCATCTCCACTTACCAGTATAGACGCTCCACAAGGGACCTATCCGCCGTGATCCAGCCCGTATGCCGCTCGGGCCGAAGCGCGCCCCAGGACGAGCGGTTACAGCCTGCCAGCCATCAGCATTCACTTCATTCAAACCTTTTCAATATATGATTTTTTGCTGTTCATAGTACGTAGCTTACAGTATCAAACGGCGCACCAAGGATAGCAATGTCAAACGGCTCAACATTGTCTCCTTCAGGCGCGAGACAATGAACATATGGCAAGTTGGCATATGTTGTTAGCCCTGCAAACTTGGCTTGAGTGACATCGGTCTCGAACAGTCCTTGAGGAAACACCTGCTGAGACCCGTATCCTGAGACGGGTGGAAAAGTGATTTCCCGAGCGTACGCTATGGCGAGGAAGGGCGCGATGGATGGCAACAATACAAGCGTCATGGTGAAAAGAAGATGCTGTCAGAGGAGTTGGTATGAAGTGGGGGATGCCATGTAAAGCTGCGGTGTATCTACGTACTGTGCCTTGATGCTGCTTGTAGCCAATAGCGATAAGTAGAGTCCCATTCTCGAACGGGAAGGTACTGCCGACCCGAGTTTCACTTTACGGCAACGACTGCTAGCCGCGTCTTCCGTTCAAGGGATGGATCGTAATCCTTGTACACATTTCACGATACCCTCGATTGTATGCCACGTCTTCTATCTCTTATCTGTCACAGACTATCCCCAGATTTTGTTTGCGGGTATGATCGATTACTCGCTTGGTCATAGCCAAAGGCGATTGTACTATTACGTGATGTTGCGTTCTGCATCAAGGTGTTTCAACGACTAATCATGGCCGTGACTTCACACTCGTACAACAGTTTCCCCAACGCCAGACTCGCAACACCGACGACTGTATCCGGTGGCCGATGTCCCTCTGCGTTCCGGTCCATGAATTCCATCCATTCCTCGCCCCAACCCCGGTACACGACGTCCTTTGCATCTTGCTCCTTGTCACCCGTTTCTTTAACAATATAATGCCGTACGAAAACCTAGAATTGACACCATTGTCAGTAACATGCCCGTGAATCTCCCTTTGCAGTAACTTCATGCTCGCCAAGTTGTGTCAAGGTCTCGTAGGGCGTACAATATCTCGCGGTGTTGCACCAGCAGCCTCCAAACACTTGTGAATGCTTTCGTAGGCAGCTTTTGCTTGTGCCTTGATACCAGAAGGCACCGTGCCATCTTTCTGTAGGCCTGTTTGGCCAGCGAGTGTGACCAAGGCAGATGAAGCGACTATGGGAGTGACGCAAACTTGGGAGTAGGTGGGTGGTGGCTCTACCACAGAAGTTGGATTGAAAGCATTGGGCTTGTTGGACGCCATGATGAGGTTGTTAGTTGAAGCGATCACATAAATACATATAGTTGTAGAGACTCCTTACTGCGAGTCTTGCTATGAAGCGCTGCCTCGGCATGAGGGGTCCATTCGGTTCCGCCTGACGTCATTGGTTAGTACTGATCTGGTATGTTTATACCTACCTGTTCCACGTCCAGTATACCGTCTCGTTATTCCTGGACAAAAGGGTTGCAAGCTACGATTTAACTTCACCTCTATTATGCATCAATCATTTAACTAATTTGATGACTCCCCTACCATTGACTTCAGGTATCGCAGCCGTTCCCAGTATACCTAGAGTAAATTCCACATTCGCTGCTCACCTCAAGACAGGCCGCATACAATGTCCCTCCACTTACTCAATCTTCACACATCCATCCTTTCGGCTGTCATTGGTCTTCTTCCCATGCAGTATTTCACCAAAGCCCGAAATGATCACTAAAATGTGCCTTCTCACCCAATTCGGTCCCATCAACCGACATCTGCTTATCAGAGGACTCCGATTCCCTCGTTTCCAAGATAGCCGTTGCTAGAGACGTTAGATTAAAAGTGCTACTTTATCCAACCGATTCGGCGGGAAAGCGCGTTCACCGTATACACCCCAAGGTGATGTAGTAATTGGTAGAGGTGTCTGTTGCCACCATGACTGGATGTGAGTGCGTATTTGCGATAGCATGGCGGAATTGAACTTGCGATAGTTACTGGCGGTTTTACAATATAGAACGGCGGTTATTTCGCTTTTACCGTAGTAGTGGCAGAGCAAGGTGAGGCTATGTTTGTCATAGCAGCAGTGAAAGCAATGGTGGCCTACAATATACGTTGACCAACCGTAAAGAAGCCATCATACCGTACCATTATTACCTATCGCAAGTTAGTGGTGAAACAGTGCATTCCACCTACACAGTATCCAAGTAGACGATATGGTACATGGGCAGGTATATCACCGCCCCACCTTTTAACTGAGACCTATAGTGACATCACCACCAGCCTTCACGCGACATCACCCCAACACAAACCCAAAAAAACACCAGAACTTGCGTACACAAGCCACTGCATGATTGGATCATAGCACCAACGCAATGAATACACCTGAAGCCCCTCCCTTCATCCACACCCGGACGAATAAGAAGCACCATGCCGCGCGCCCGCCTCCGTCGCAAATGCGGGGAAACGCTCCATCCAAAACAGTGATATGACCGCATGCTCGCGCGACAATATCCGTGGTACACTGAACGCTCCATCTCCCACAATGACGTCCAGCTGGTTCAGCGCCTCCTCAAAAGAGGCATCTTCCGACCCTCCCGACCTCCGCGCCCAAGTCGCCGACCAACGCCCCCACGACTTCTATCTGCAACCCAGCTCAGGGCCAAGTCCCGCGACGAGTAGCTCCAACCTGCCGAAGATCGCGGTCGATAGAACGCATTCCAGGACGCACGTGTACAGTGCGTCGCTCTTCGATGTCGGGATCCTGAAGGATACGCTCGTTCCTTCTTTCTCGCTGCATGCGGGTTTGGCGGTTCTGGCGTACGGGGCTGCGCGGTATACAGATCGTGTTGAAGCAAAGGACTGGCTGTGGCCTAGTGGACAGGTTGTCAATGCGTGGTGGTCGGCCGTCGGCCGGCGTGTAGCTGCTGGGTATACTGTCTCGCAAGCGTTTAGTCGGCTGTCCTGGCACGAGCGGGTTATGCTGACCGGAGTCACATTATGGGGCGGACGCCTCTTTTACCGTATTGCAAGGCGGTCTATCCAGCGGGGTGAAGATGACCCACGCTATGTGGAGGTGAAGGAGGAGGATGGGTTTTGGAATACTGCGCTTTTCAAGGTTTTTATTCCCGAGGCGTTCTTTCAGACGCTGATTAGTTTGCCTTTTACTGCCCCCTTTCGTCATGAAGGTGCAACCATGACGGGTTACCATCCTCTTGTTCAGATGCTGGCTGTTGGCCTGTTTTCGTCTGGTTTGGCCCTCGAGAGTATCGCGGACTACCAGCTTGACCAGTACAAGGCCGAGGGCAACAAGGGAATCCTGCGTGAGGGTGTCTGGAGCATTGTTCGTAACCCAAAGTACGCTACTTCCGACCCCCGTATAGCATTCTGAACCTTTCTAACCACCTTGCTCCAGCTACCTCGGTGACGCACTGGTCCACATCTCCTTCATCGTCATGCTATATGGCTCCGACATGCTCGCACCCATCGAACTCCTGGGCCCCGCAGCAAACTACGCCTTCCTCCGTTTCTTCGGCGGCGATGCGCAAAAGGAGCAGCACCAGCAACGCAGATATTCTGCTTCATCTCCGGAGAAACTTTGTGAGTTGGAGAGGTTCCGCGCGGAGAAGAATGCGTTTTGGCCTAGTGTTGATGAAGGGAAGAACAAGTGGCTGTGGACTGTGCTGGGATTCGGTGGCTTGGGCATTGCTACCGAACAGCTGTTGAGAGCATTCCACTAGCTACCAGTAGTCTTGACGAACAAGACAGCAAGACGTACGGTGTGTACATGGAACGAATCACTCTCTTTCTATTCTCCCCAGGCATATCCTAGTACTGTCGGATTTACACCAGTCTCTTTGATTGGTTTGCAATTCAATAATACAACTTGGTAGAAATCTCTCCCGAGTATTCTCCATACTGGAACATCTACTATACATGACGTCCGAATACAAACTAGCCGCGTTACGACATCATATAGTTCTCCTATAGGTGTCCCCTCTTCCTACAGACTACAACCAGCGGAAACTCAAGAAGAAAAAAACTGTATAGTACACATGCAGAGATCATCTTCTCTCCATTTCCTCTGCACCCACGCTATCTAGCAGCCAAATCCCATATCCTCAGCGTCTCCCCCTTGCCTCCTCGCCTCTTGTTGCCCCTCTCCTTGCCACCCTCGGTAAGCTTCAGCATGCACTTTGATACACCAGCCAAGCACTCCAATACCTCGCTCATCCTGCCAGTTTCTAGCAGACAGCGTTGCAGCCACTCGTTGCTCTTGTCGGCTATGACGACAGCAACCTCCATGGCCTTGATAGCGGGATCCTTGTTCAAGAACCAGGATGCAGACTGTAGAACCGAGAGATAGGCAAGAACCATGTCGGGAATGTAGGCCTTGAGAAGATCCCACGTTTGCTCCGTCAGATAGTGAGGGTCGGCAGCCGAGTAAAGAGAGAATGAGGGTAGGAGGTTGTCAAAGATGGTGGAAATGGAGTCCAGAAGATCTTTGGTGTGTTGAGTGTCTGGCTTCGCCTTCGCACCGCTCGTCTCTTTCTGACGGTCTGCACGGATCCTGAATTGCTTGTTAGCTGGCATAAAACAAGGTACACAAAGAGCGGGGACTGACTGGATGAGTGCTTGCTCCTCCTCGCGCCATTCACGGAAAAGGACGACGAGGCGAACGATTTGCTGGAGGTTGTAGTATGGCAGGCTGGCTTGGCGCAATTGCATCACCAGCTCCCTGTGCTGGTTGGCGTCGGGTAATTGTGAAATGGGAATTGCAGCAGCTCGTGCAGCGGCTGAGAGACTGTCCCGGTGCTCATGGAGTTGGCGCTCATCTTGTTCTTCTGTTCCCGGAGTCATCAAATCGAATGGATAGCCAGTAAGGGCTTCTGTACGCGACAGCGACAGAGACTCGACGCTGAGATCGTCAATGACCTTTTCGGCAGCAGCTAGGCGACCGTTGACTAGATCAGATGTTAGTCAAGTAGTGATATTGAAGCTTGTAAACAGCACTTACGAAGGAAGATGGTCAGCGCATTGTTGAGGTGCTCAAATGTGTGTTCGTAGTCCCTGCCAATGTAGTTGTACCATTGCAAAGCATCCACAATAACCTCGTCTTGCTCGCTAATTTGCTCCCCATCGAATGACCTCATTATACGCACACCAGGCCACAGTACTTGCTCATGAGGTACGCTGACCGGCTCCAAAATCTTGAAACGCTTGATGGGGTTTGTGATGACAGTAATGCCGGCACTGTTGAAGTGGGTGAATCCACTATCCCGTGCAGCAAACGTAAAGCTCTGAGACACGACCTGGATAACATCGAGTCGGTAGGATTCCATCAGCGCAACGCAGTGCCGCTGCTCAGTGCTGTTCTTGATGTCGGGGAGAACGCGCGCTAGGGTATATGCTGCACGCTCTTCGATCAGCTGCGCCGCGTAAAGCGGGATGGCATCGAAACGTTGGGTAAGGCGCAGAAACTCAATGTAAGCAGCGATGACGTTGTCCATGGTTAGGAATTGCTTGTCCTGTTGAGTGTCCTCAAAGAGCGTATGAAGCCCATTACGGAGGACAATGAAGATGTGCACCAAGATTCGGAAAGCATGGGGATCTTTTACAAGGCTCTGGTAGTATCGCTCTGCTTCAAAGGTCCGGTGTTCTCCCGCTGGTGTAGGCGATCGGTCTTCCTCCGGCGAATCCGGGTGTATGATGAGGCTGTGAGGTCGCTTGTCTGCCGCAAACATATCCGCGAGGGCCATTCCAACTTTCAGCATCAGGTCGTCAGCATCTCTGCCGATAAGTGCGCCTTGAATGAGCTTGATCGGTGAGACAGCTTGGCTAGCTGTACTTCTCTGCTGCTTTAGTATGCCAATAACCTTCCCAGGCGAGGCTTCCCAATCTCCAATGTTAGCTACTGCATCCTGGAAAAGGAACTTTTGGGTCAAGCTCTCCGTAACTTTGGTAGGGTAGTTCTTTTGGAGGTACGTATCGAACCGGGAAAGAAGGAGGGCATTGTAATGCGCGTAAAGATGGTCATCCCAAGATCGGCAGACTGCTTGCACCTGCTTCAAGTCTCCACTCAACAGTCCGTATACAGCGCCTTCATAAGGTATCCGTGCCCCCCTCGCGGCATAGAAACACATGCGACGGAACAGATAGCCAACAGTTGGCCCGGCAACATTGGGGCCACCTTCGGGATGACTCTCGTATGCTGCTCCAATGCTGACTCCGCGCCAGGATTCGTTTCGTTCGTAGCACCAGTCGACAATGGTCGTCCACGGCAGTCCACGGCGCATCATCTCGTATGCAACCATCCAAAGGGAACGCTCATAGTATTCGTCGTTCTTCTCAAGCGCGCGCTTCTGCCTGGAGGGCGCATCTGGGTCGAGCTGTGTAACAAGGTTCGCGGTCTTGTCCGAGGTCTGGATGTTTGTGTTGGCGGGCTTTAATGGCTGGTCGGCACCCTCCATACGCTTCGCCTGCTTGATCTTCGCCTTGGTATCGAGCCAGCCACTTGTCCATGTGTGCGCGCCCTTGCCCGAATGCTCCTCGAGTGCTGCGGTAATGGCCTTGACATCACTTTCGCTGTCTCGTGCGGTCTGCTCCAACCAGCGAAGAACAAGGGCCTTCTCTTTCGCCTGGTCATCCTCGAGTATGAACCGGTCCCAGATCTCACTATTCTTGCCGTACCGCGCCGTGCCCCCAGCAGTTTCCAAACGCGCCTTCTTCTCCGCAGCCACATCGGTATCGGGATCGGGGTGGTAGTGTTCGATGACGAGCTTGAGTAGTTTCCATGTCGCAAGCTCTGCCTGCCATTCTCGAAGCTCCTGTACGTTTGCGGAAACAGGGGCAGTGTTGTTCTCAATCGACGAATTGACAGATTGGGAGGACTGGGCGAAGAGACTCTGGGGTGCGTTCTCCGACGCATCTGCCATGCTCTGTATCTGCCGCCGAATCGTTTTGCTCAGACTGCCCTTGTTGTCTCCTTCGGTCGTTCGCTTCAGCTCCTTGACATGAGATTCTGCGACGTCCTGGAATTTGCCCACCAACTTGACCGTGGTGTGAAACTTGGCCCTCTTGGAGTCGTTTCCATGCGTGTGCCAGTGGTCGACTCGCTCTGCAAACTTCTCAACTTCTTTGCCTACGCGGTCGGCCATTGCGCGCAGTGGTTGGAGCGGATCGTTTGAGGTGGTGGCATTTGTTGGCCGGGAAGCGCCAAACAAAAGCGCATTACTACTGGGTGACTGGATGGGGTGTCAGCTGCCATGGAATGCATACATGTGTGTTGTTGTGGGCGAGGCTGGAAGCTCTTTGATGACTTACCTGTGCTGCCGTCGACTGCGACTGGCGCGAGAAGGGCCGTAAGGCCATGTTGGAGGCAAGGCAAGGGAGTGTAGGATATGGGCGACGACAAGGAGATGCGGCGACTCTAGGCCGGGGTAGTCAGGCACTGGTCAATGGGCTGGTGAGGGCCTGGGATGGCCGTGGTTGAGCGTCCTAAGCCCGTCACAAAACAGAAGTCGCGCCCGGACGTGCCTGGCGGGTTAGCGTGTTGCCAAGCACGACGCGCGCTAATGCAAAAGTACAAAAACCTCGTGGGCGCTGGGCTCCGCCGCTCTTCTTTTCTTTACAATGTTTATAACCTATACATGTGCTACTATAGAGTCTCGTCGGAAATTTGTCAGTGTTCTACGACGCGCTCATGCCATGTTAGACAAACACACTTCCTGGTAAACCCGGCTGGACTTTTTCGGAAGTTTGATGGTGCGGACAAGAAAGAAAGTGTTACATGCCCGTTTTCCAGCACCGTCTGGTGGAGGTTCTTCTGCAAACTAATTAATTATACAAGGCCACATCCGGCAGTGATTAGGGCTGGATTCTATGAGATGCCTTTGGCGCGTTGTTGCATCTTCAGCCTGCATTGTATTAGCCTGGCAGGCACATGTCGAAAGGCCTGACCGTACTTCAAAAGCGAGTATTTCGGACAGCTCACCGTGCTTGCCTTGTCGCCCTGTCTTTCGTAAAAGGCATTGCAGCACTCATACAATGCGTCCACCTAAGGACTGTCAATTGTTGTCCTCTAGGATACCGCTTTGTTGTCTCTGGCCATAGGAACCAACCTCTTTTCTGCACTTCTCTTCGCTGTAGCTGTTCCTTTGCATGCAGTCTGCCACTCAGCTTCACACGCGTACAGCATCTCATGCACGACATACTTTGAATTGCACATGCCCGCGGATGACATGGAGGGTCTGTCTGCAAATCCCTTTCCATTTCTCCCTGTGGTTCTGTCAGTGCGGCTCTCCCACCCAGTTCTCTCAGCGTGACATCATAACCATACCATTGTGAACCCGCCCCAAGGCACCGCAAAATTATGAAGTTGGATGTACTGTGAGGCGTCAATTACGAGGCAAGAGTCGATTGTGTACAGGACAAAGTCGGGCGGCCTAGGTTTTGCGGATAGGTTAGATGGGCAAGGTGAGGCCGGAGGGCTAGAAACGGCCAAAGCCTGGTGAGCGAGACCCCCACTAATTCCGCCGTGCTCACACCTCAGTCTTGCGCCCTGATCCTTCACAATCGTCTTTTCACGCGTTGCCACCGCTGCTGCAGTCCCATCCGACGCGTTTGCTCGCCCTCACTAGACGCTTCTATCACCCGCCGTGATTTGCAAGCCCGCCCCCGGCATTAAGGTACGACTATCTCCGCACCACACATTGCAGCCTCGTCCCGCGCGGCAAATCGTGCCCTTCTCCTTCACCTCCCGCTCCGCCTTCCACTTAACCCACGACTGAGCATCCCACTCAAGAGCCTCCAGTCTACTCTTCCTGTCACTCAGCATCACAATCGCACAGCCAACAGCCGCCACCGCCTCTACCCAACATGTCCGAGAACGGTTCCCCCAACAACGTGCAGCAGAAGCCCGAGGACGGCGGCCAGAGCGAACACCTGAACATCAAGGTCACGGACAATAACAACGAGGTGTTTTTCAAAATCAAGCGCACCACGGCCCTCGGCAAGCTCATGAACGCCTTCTGCGACCGCCAGGGCAAGAACATCTCCAGCGTCCGATTTCTCTTCGACGGCCAGCGTGTCACTGCCCAGGACAACCCAGACACGGTACGTAGCCATCTTCTTTTCTTGTCGCTCCAGCCCC
>JALPSE010000155.1:3366-48786 GCA_030558545.1 Bipolaris gigantea | reverse complement strand
GGGGGGGCGGCAGGGGAAGAATCCCCAAGCAGCAGGTGTTCCGTGTTCCGTGTTCCTGCTTTGCTGGTTCCTGCAAAAAATCCTCCCGCTGCGATCTCTCAGCGGACATGCGGCCACCACTCTGCTTCCCCGAGGGCCGTCTTCCCCGCCACACGATGCCAGAAATTTGACCCAACTTGGTGCTTGTGCGAGCCATTGTGCGAGCCAATGTTAATGTTCTGGACTCGATATGCCCTTGTCCTCTTCTTTCCAATCATGTCTCCCCTCCCAATTCCATGTACATGATATCAAAAAAAGACCCCTAAAAAACAAACATGATGATACACTGTGGGTTACAAGAAACATAAACCCGTATGCATTGCTGGTCGCTGAACGCTTGATATATAACGCCTGGTGATGCCCCTGTTAGAACGATGAATCCCCCCCACAACCCGAGGATGCACAATGAGAAAATCCGCGCGCGCAAGCCTGGAATGGCGGTTTACAAGGCCCAATGCCTTGTCTTCCTGAGTGCCTCCCACCACTCGGCCAGCTGGCTCATCACAGAACGTCGCGAGATTTCCTTGCGCGTTAGCGTACTGACACGCATCTCCGCTTCGAGACATTGATAATCCGTGTCCCGGCCATTTGACATTGTCGGCATTGCGCCGACCATGTTTGCGCCTCACAGCCGCTTGAAGCAAGCTGGAAATGTCTAGACAAATCGAATGTTGGGACAAATATCCCCGTCTATCCCTTCGTTTCTGATGGCCTGCGTGGCTTGCATTTGTCATGCGCCATGTGTCCGTTTCTTGCAGTAGTGCGGGTAAACTCAGCCCCGCATCGGGGGCAGGTGCTCTTAGAGGCAGTTCCCGACTTTTCTCGCTGGTGCCGCAGCAGATTACTAAACGTGGAAAACTGTCGTCCATTGCATCCATGCTCCCAGCATTGAGGTTTCGGCCGTGAGTTAATGACTCGCGGCATTACTGGGTTGCCTTGAGTGTTTGGCGACGAAGAGAGCGCAGCGACTGGCGCATTAGAAACTGGGGCGCTCGATGGCGAGTCATAGGCTGCGTATGTAGCAGGCGTTGTGTTGTTTGGTGGATACATGGTCGGTAATGGATGATAGTCACTGACGGCGTAGGAGCTGGGAGGGTAAAGCTGTGGTCTATCTCCCGTTAGTGAAAAGCATACTTGGTGCGCTCAACAAACTTACGGCGGGTACGTATTGCTCCCCAGCGGCTGATTGGGTATGGTACTATGGGAGGTGGAGTAAGTGTAGGCGTGCGTGTTGGTACCCATAGAGGCTGCGTTGGCTCGCATGTGATCCGATGAGTGTTGCTCATATGGGCTTCGCGGAAGTGAAGGGTGCTGAGGTGGGTAGGGCGGTTGGACTGCGTGCTGTTCGCTTCTTCTTTGTTGACCTTCATTCGGGGCTGGATTGGAAGAGTAAGGTGGGCCATATGGGCCTGGCGCCGAAGCCCTTGGCTCTCCATAGGGTTGGGGCGGTGGGTAGCCAGGCGCGTAGGATGTTTGGGAAGAACCGTAATGGCCCATACCATATTGCGAAGAAGGCATCATGAAGCCCAAGGTGCTGTGTCCATGAGATACTATTCAATCACAACAGTCGGCAGGGTCACGTACCTCATATCTTGTGACTCGAGGATTGGGTCGTGCGACTGCTCAAAGTCTGCCAGTGATTGAAGTTGGAGCGAGTGCCCGGTAGACGTAGGCAACGACGGCGATGTGGGGTTTTGTTCACTTTGTGCTGGAAGAATATGATCACTGCGGACTATCTGGGTACTAGCAGTGGGCACGACTGCCGAGTTTGAGCCTGGACGAGAGTCGTTGAGAGAAGAATATGCGGTTTGCGCGCCCGTGGAGTCCAAGAATCGATCCTGGGTGGGGGAATTTGGCTGAGAGGAGCGATTGTGTGAGGTGTCGTCGAGAATGTGTGAGGTATTCCAGGCTAGCGAAGGTGGGTGCGAACCGGGCGTCTGATAATCAATGGGATTGTGGCGGGGCGTTGGCAAGGTTGCGGCACGGCACGAATAAGGCCCCCTTACTTGTGGAGTTTCTGGTGGCTGAACGGAAAAACGCTGGTCGGCACGGCCACTAAGTCTTTGTGAGATGGTTGTCGTCTTGGGTTGATGTGGGTTGGAAGACCAATGGGTCATGTTCAAGAGCAGACAGGCACCATCGGACATGAAGGGGACCAGAAGGGGGGTAAGACGTACGGTCTGGTGCGTGGACAGGGCTCACCATGCGGGATTATACGAGGCTTGTGGACAATTTAGACCAAGGCCGAATTACCATTGACACCCTGATGTTGGCACATGGGCGAGTGGTGTGCTTTGTTGCATGGGGGATGCCTGGAAATACAGGAACGCGGTATCTGAGCTTCGTGACCCAACAGAGGCAGAGCGCTTTTCCCGGCTTTGCGGCTGGGGGACTGGTTGGAGGCTCCAAGGATGCGCAACCCGGTCTTTGATAGTGCTAGCCCTCCGGCCGTTGACTAGCCACAGAACATGCACCCGCAATACCTGGTGTACATAAGTACAGTAACCGGGGGTATCCACACATCAGTCAGTATTGCGCGATTGTCTCAAGTGGGGTGATGGCAGGCATGCCTGCCTTGCTCAGTGAGGACTAGATTGTGGCCATGATCCAGAGCGTCAACCAGTCTTCGGCTGCCATTCGCTGAGACGAGTCGAATGCCGCCCCCCCCCCACTGTCGTCGACTGGCATGTCTGTTATATATGGCACTGGGAGGGGAAGTTATGCGAGCACTGACGAAGGCGCTGAGGTGCCATGTCGAAGGTTGGTGGCGTTTATGGTTTCCCGCTCGAGACGAAGAGCCATACCGTGTCGAGTCTGGCCTTTCTGGACGGGGTGGCCTATCCAATCTCTCAGCGCCAGGCCCGGGCGGGCCGGGGGTGTACAAGACGGAAAGTAGCTGTGGACGAGTGATTTCGGCCTGGACGGCCTGGATAGGAACATGGCGTGTGAGGACAGAGCCGGTGCCGTCGAAGCCTTGGGATATGGGGGTCTGGCACTGCCACAGAGGGCGCCTGTTGCCTGTCCTCAGCGTGGCCCCCCAGACGGCAAGTGTTTGTGCGCAGAGGGTTTCTATGTTTGGCTCGCTACTACCTGTACAGCTGTGGGCCGAGAGCGTGCGTCGCCCAAGCGGCCCGTTGTCATCCGGAAGCGATGCCGTTGCTAGCACCGGCAGACGGTCGGCACGCCTTCGGGCATATGGCTTGTCCCAGTACATGCACATGGGAATCTAAGTGTGTATCCAGGGCAGCCCGCGGTCCCTTCGCTTGCACCCACCATGGCTGGATGCGGATGCGTGGGTGTTGGGCTGCCCTGCAAATGCCCTGCTGCCTGTTTCGCATGCTTGGAGTCCATCGTCTTTGGCGACCCCGCCGCATCCAGCTGAGGCCCGGGATCTGGCCTCGCCAGGGTGCCTGGGCGCGGCCTGTGTATATGTATGTATATGCGTGCGCGTGAGAGAGAGCATGTGGGTGGGTGGATGTGGGTAGTGTAGTGTGTAGTGTACGTACATGTTGTGAGTCTGGGACGACAGTCGCAACGGCAGCCGCGCGGAGACTGCCGGGCGGCACCAATGGCAGTGCCAAGAAAGACATGCTGCATGCCCGTGGCGCGCCTGTTGTGGCCGTGATGACCCCCCAGTGCCCCCAAAACACAACCACCACGTCAAGCCAGCCACCAGCAGAACAGCGGGGCCAGTGCGCCAGACTTGACTTGGACAACAGCTTGAGCCGAGCTGGCCATGAGTCGGACCACAGCAGCGGGCTCAATTTACACCCATCCCCAGGCTTCCCACGCTGCCAATACCAAGTATGTAGTTAGTACCCACCAGCACCCTAGCAGCACGACGGGCGCGCTCCTTTGCCCCGACCTCCATGGCCCATCCATCTCGTCCACTGCGCTTACTTATCCGTGTGCCACCATACCCAAGCGACTAGTCATTACCACCAAGCCCGCTCAACACCACATGCCATCATCGTGACGAGCGCGCTGGCGTCATACTACGCACTTATGTCCACCCGTACTACCAGCTTCACCGACACCAAGGCGCGCTGCAGAGCCGGCAGCATCATTACCGTGTTACATCATCTTCTGCCCGCTCCTAGTGCCATGCTGCTGCCGAAGAAGTCATCGGTCCCATGGCAGCTGAGACGGCCCAACTACGTACGTATCTGACACTTTACAACTAGTTAGTCCCACGATAAGGCATCCAGCCGTTGTTACAAATGAACGCCGAACCCCCACTCCTGTACCGATACTTTCAGTCCGTCTCCGCAAATGTCTTGCATAGCGTTACCTGCCGCCAGCAGGAAAAATGCATCCGACTCAGACATTCATCGAGATTTAGTTTTCGGCGCCAGCGTGTCTGCAGACCATCTGCTTACAGCTGGATGCCAACCAACCATCTACAGGGCTAGTATCCATCTGACAAAGTAATACCCCACTCACGATAGGCCCCGTATGCACAAGAACATCACAACTCAATTGCCTGCTCCGCCTCGTTATTATCCCACCTTTGAATAAACAAGGAAAACAGAGACCAAGGACGAGCTAGACCCGTCGCCAATCCTTCTGCCAATCAAAGTATTCCAAAACAAAAACTACAAAATTTGATTGGATATCTACTCGTCACTTACCATGGCTAGCAGCCTACTGTTTCGTCTCTCCAGCTGCCTGCGCCGGCAAAGCTGCCAGCGCCATCTTGAACGTATCCACCAGCTTACTCGTTTCTTCCAATCCCACACTGAAACGGATAAGATCTGCTTCCACGCCCCATTTGGCACACTATGGCAACCTTGTTAGCAGCAAATCCGACACACTTCACTGAGATTCGGAACACTTACCCAATCCAACTCCCCGTAATGTGCAAGAATCACATATGGCGAGCTAAGTGTAAAGTTTGTACCCAGACTGGGCCCCTTGACAGTATCGAGACTGTCGAAAAAGGCAATCGCGTCGGCTCGGGTGTGGAATGTTGCAGAGAGCAGACCGCCATAGCCGCCAGCGGGATTACGGCATCTATCGTAGTACCCGCGCGAAGGCGATGTTTTGGGATAGTTTACTTGTTTGACTATGTTGCTTGACGTCAGGAGCGACTCAGATGAAACACAGTCGAGCAAGGAAGAACAGCTTACCACGCGGGTGCGAGCTCAGCACATCACAGATTGCCTCTGCATTGGCATTGATACGGTCGATTCTTGAGACGAAATCTCGGCTGTTGCGCTCGAGGAAAATGCTGTCTTCAGCCCAGTGGTTGTCTTCGTAGTCTTCTTCCCAGGTGCGTTTGAGGAGAGTGTAGTTTTTCGCTTTTGGGTTGAGCACAAGGCTGTGACATGTCAGTTGATATTTGTTGCATACAGGAGTTTGTCTGCACTAACCCTCCACCCATGACATTACAGTCCCCACTAAAGACCTTGGTCAAACTGCTGACTACAACGTCTGCGAACTGCAATACATTGACATTGATGAAGTTTCCAATCGTCTCATCTACAATAACGCAGAAATCATACTTGTCGGCCAACTTGCGTATCCGCTCAAGATCAGGCGACGTCAAAAGAGGATTTCCGGGAAACTCTGTGAACAGAGCTAGAAACCTTTCGCCGCCTACCAATCGCCGTTCCAGATCGTCAAGTTCTTCCGAGGAGCCAAAGCCATAAAAGTGAGAGCCCGGGCCGAACTTTTCGGTAATCTTGAGTGTGTCGATGTAAGGAAATCCGTACACAATGGCTTTCCTGGAGCCTTTTGCCCTTAGTAGGTTTCGATGGGAGTTGAAGATTGCGCTCATTCCAGTCGGATACAGATAGACGTCGTCTTCTGAAAACCCTGCAACTTGTCTAGTCCTTGCAGCATCTTGATCTAGGCTGATCGCTTCAGCCAGTTCGACATTTGCGGTGAGGGAACCCGCAATACGTCTTCGAACTGCCAGCTTGGCTTTCTTAGTCTTGGAGAGGTCCAGGTTGCGTCCGAATCGCTCTTCTACAAACCGAGTCGGATCTTGCACTTCTCCGTTGCCATTTGCAGGATCGACCGAAGGAGTGGGGTCGACTGATGTGTTCTTTTGGTACCGCCGGGGACCTTTGGGTGCCCTCGGTGGCTCTTTGAGCGTTGAGGCTTCTACTAGGGTGCCTTCCCCGAATAATTGGGCGCAGAACTCTGCTCTCCGACTTGATACACCGTCGCCGGAATGTTGCCAGAAAGCCTTTGCTGTGCTGAAGCAATCTTTTGGAAAGAGCACGGCAGATACCCTAGGAGAGATTACGTCGAATTCTTTTGATCTTGCCTTTTCGCCCGTTGGTAAGAAGTCGAGAATCCGGACTTGCGATGGATCCAGATGAGGCACTTGCTGAAAGATGAACTCCTGGCATCTCGACGCGGTGGAACGTGTTGGAAATAACATGACACTTTCATTCTCACGTCCGTGTTTCTCGGCAATTGCTCCCGCAAACGCTTGTATGCTTTTGTGAATGAAGAATCTGTCTGCGGTCAGTTATATGCTTGCTGTGTCTCGCCACCACCTACCTCGGATACCCCGTCTTCATCTTGCTGAGAACCCATTCTTCGCCTTCCTCGTAACCTACATTTGCCCGCCATGTTGGCAGCGAAACACTCACTGCCTATCACATGTTAGATCAAAGAGCAGCGTTGGGCAACGAAAGGTACACGCACGTGCTCGGTTGACGGCGGAAGACTCTCGCCGACTTCGACGTCGTTTTCGACTAACATCGGCGACATTCTTGAGCGTGTCCAGAACAATGAGAGGGTTGTGCAAAAATCGACGACAGAAGGCAAATCAGACATGTATGGGGCAATGAGTCCAGTCACCAAAGAGATTATACCCAAAGCCGATTAGCTCCGACTTCGGCACTTGGAAATTAAGGTTATCGATAATGCAAACAGTCAGTTTCTCCGAGCCTTTCGGAGTGTCGGTCGGTGCATCCACTCTGTACACCTCAACTGCTACGTAATACGTGCTCATCCTAGCCCCACCCTGGAGTTGCGAGTGCTCACCAGGGGGTTTACTGCAGCCTTGCACAGTCTGAACACACTCAGCACCACCAACACAGGCCGCACCACTTTCCGTACACAGCCATGGATTCGCTCACACCCTCAGACCTCTTCTCACCCTCAAAGGCGCGCCAGCAACGCGCACAAGCCCAGGACTGGGCGCAGATTGACTCGTGGCTGTCGTACAAGTATGCTGGGCGCACGGTACCGACATTTGAGCGCAACGACGAAACACTCAAGGTGCTGCGTGAGCTGTCAGTAGCCAATGAAAGGGCCGATGAAGAGAGAGCTGTATTTGAACGAGTAGAGAGAGAGGCGCTCCGCGAGCTGGATGAGGTATGAGAGCTACAGGTCCGCTTCAGCTACCATGCCCTGAGCATGCTGCTCACAACGGTAGGTCCAAAAGAATGACGACGACGAGCGTATGCTTTCCAGGCTGAGAGCCAGTCTCACGCCAGAGGGCGAGCAGGCGCTTGATGCGTTGGCGTCAACGGCAGTCACCCTCAACACACCCACTGCGAACCCCGAGTCGATCGCGCACACTCTCATCTACAACACGACCACCTCACAGAATCTCACCAACCAGCTCGCACACATCGCGACGCTGCAAGCTTACGTCGACAAGCAACAATCACTGCTTCGGACGCAACTGCAGGAGCTCCAGACCAATCCTGCTTTCACAACCCCCGCAAATCTTCAACGCCAGACCACCGAGCAAACACGTCAAGTCAAGCACCTTCGCACCAAGATACGAGAATATGAGGACAAGCTGTCGTCCCTCCAGTCATCACAGTCACGCAACATGACACCGGGTTCCAAGAACATTGCGTCTGCAGAAGCTATAAATGACATGCTGGAGCAGCAGAAAGCCTTGGATGGGCTTCGAGAGAGAGTAGAAGGCATAGAGAGGGAGGTCGCAGAGTTTGCTGGATTGCCTGCTGATAAAGAGGCTGCAAGGAAAGAGGTTGGCAAGCTAGAGGTCAAACTTGACGAGGTGCGAAAGCAAAGAGACGAATTGTTTGAGAGATTGGTGACACAGTAATGGTACAAATGGATTGGTCGTAGGGTGGCTCATACGCCCTGAATGTGCAGACTCAAGCTTCTGTCTGCTCGGATTTGTTGAAACTTCCACGTTGATCAACTTACGCAGGCGCATCCGTCAAGGGCACGTACTGCACACCATATAACTTCTGGCGCTCGAGGCTTCCGTCCGCTCGCTTGTCAATCACCCAGATATGTTGCGCCCAGCCCTCTGCGACGGGCACGAACAAGCGCCCTGGTGCTTTGAGCTGGTCGGTCAGGACCTGATGGTGCTCGGCAGCGGCAGCGCCAACATGGATAGCGTCGTATGGTGCACCCTCGGCCCAACCTTTTCGTCCGTCTCCAGTAACAAACTTGACCTGTCCCGACTCCAACATCCTCCGGCCTTGGTCCAACTTGGACATGTTGGCTATCGCCAGATCGGTCAAGGGCTGAATGTGATCAATGCCAATTACTGTTCCATTGGGCGCGACAAGGTTGGCGAGGACTGCGGTTAGGTATCCTGAGCCTGATCCGACATCCAAGACCTTGGATCCCGGTTTGAGATAGTCGAGGAGCGATTCGCAGGCCGAGGCATGCATGTGCGGGGCAGAGATGGTCGCACGGTGGCCGATGGGCTGGGGCGAGTCTTCGTAGGGCGAGGATGGGGCATAATGCGCGCGATCGACCTGTATATCTTCATCGGTTGCTACCTTACCTGCGGTGTTGAGGCATCCTACCTTTAACATTGCATCCTTGACCCTGTCAGACTTGATGAGCTTGTTGCTCGCGAGATTGGTGACGAGAGCCTCATTAGTGTCACCAGAGCTTCGCCAGGCCATGCTGAAAGCTCTACTTGATGTGTGGCTACGTGTAGATCTGGTGAAGAAGAATGGACTGCAAGCGCGGGTAAGTTTTGTTAGGAAAGGCACGGTGGGCAGTGATACAGAGATAGAAGACAGTGAAGAGTGTACGGTCGGGCAGGCGTATTCGTACAGAAGGAACAGTATTACATGAATGTATTAGATTAGAGTGCCAGCATGACTTCTAAAGGAAACACAACTGAACTTTATATCGTGACAAGCTGTTCCCCTCACCGAGACTGAGTGAGGGGGTCATACATAAAGAGACGCGCATGAGCTGTCATGGCCCTAGCACCCAAGCATGACATGCTGCATCCCTGCTTATCGATAAGGCACTCCCGCGGGAAAAGTTCCAGAGAAATTTCGCGTCGCATGCGACAGCCTCCACCACGCCAACATGGCACCGCCCGCAATTAAACGAAGAAAGCTCGAGCACAGCGGCTCGGAAGCGGAGAGCGAAAGGAGCTTTGCTGACTTTAGCGCAACCAACAGCGGTGCGGATTCGAATGGAAGCGAAGCTGAAGGCGGGCACGATGAGGGCGACGACATCTCCATGGATGGCGCGCAAGAGATGGAGGATGGCGACAATGACGACGACGAAGATGAAAATATGAGCGAAGACGAAGAAGAAAGTTCCAAAACTGAGGAGAGCATTCAGGAAAGCAAGAAGCAGACCACAACCGCCAAAGCCACGAGCGCACCAAAGCCACCAAAGCGGCCAGCACCCAGTCTCCAGGACGGCGTCTACACTGCGGAATCCTTCAAGTCAAACATTTTTAAGCTCCAGTTAGAAGAGCTGCTTGAACAGGTCAAACTCAAGTACGGAAAGAAGGAGGCACCTGCTGAGAAGGCAATGCGAACCCTCAAGACTTTAATCGAGCAGATTCCTAGCCGCGACCCACTTCCAGTAAGCCAAGATCGTTATGAACATGATGAGCGTATACTAACATACTATAGATCGTCGAGGCCGAAAAGGCTCTCAAAGCAGCTGGCATTGCGATTCCCTTCCCCAGCCCTCGCCCACCGAAGGATGCTTTGTACAAACTACAGTACGAACGACCTACGAGCGTAAACGCAACCGGTAGCTACCCCCTCAAGACTGCGACTCGAGCCGAAGAGAGATTTGCGATTGATCTTGTCGTGACCATGCCGAAGAGTCTGTTCCAAGACAAGGACTATCTGAACCACCGATACTTCTATAAGCGTGCATACTACTTGGCTTGCTTGGCGGCAGGAATCAAGGCCTCAAAAGAGCACAAGTTTGATCTGTTCTTCGACCGCTTGAATGGGAACCAGCTTCAGCCTATTCTCGTTGTGCGACCGAGCGGCAACGGCGATGCGGACGATTTTTCTAGCTCAAAATGTCAGATCAACGTGCTCGTAGCGCTCCCAGAACACACTTTTGCTCAGAACAAGCTTCTCCCGACCTCCAATTGCGTGCGACCTAAAGGAAGCGAAGACGGAACCTCCAGCAAAATGCTCACAGCGACGCCTTTCTACAACAACAGCCTGCAATCTGATGCAAACATCACAGCATACCTCAAGCTCTTGCACGGCACAGCCTCGAAGGCTGAAGCTTTCAAAGATGCATGTATACTAGGGCGTATTTGGTTGAAGCAACGCGGGTTTGGCAGTCAGATTCGCAAAGGGGGGTTCGGAAACTTCGAGTGGGCTGCCATCATGGCCATTCTGCTTCACCCAAATGCTGGAACAGGTGCTCAGTCAGTCTCTTCAAGTTTCAGCAGCTATCAACTATTCAAGTCGACACTGCAGTTTCTGTCGCGTGGAGATCTAACGAAGAAGCCATTCATCTTCCAAGCATCCAACATCACTATCCCCAAGGTAGAGAGCGCTCCCATCGTCTATGACGGACCGCGAGGACAGAATGTATTGTTCAAGATGACGCCCTGGTCGTACAGGCGTCTGCAATCAGAAGCAAAGGCTACTGTCAACATGTTGAGCGATTCTGTATTCGATCACTTTGATGCAGCCTTCATTCTGAAGACTGAACTGCTCAAATACCGCTATGATGCAACACTCGAGATTCCCCTTGCCTCGCTCGGCCTCGAGGCTAGAAGCGAAGAATACGATTCACAGCTTAGCGAAACCTGTCGAAAAATACACAGCACCCTGACTCGTGCGCTGGCCGATCGTATCACCGCCATATCCTTCACCATGCCTGAGGAGGAAAGCTGGTCAACATCCTCAAGGCACCCTCAGGAAAAGCAAAGCAAGAGCATCCTTGTCAACTTCGAAATAGATCCTGCCACTGCCACTCGCACTGTGGATCATGGACCTCCAGCAGAAAATAAACAAGAAGCTGCTGGCTTCCGCAAGTTTTGGGGCGAGAAAGCTGAGCTTAGGCGCTTCAAAGACGGAAGTATCCTGGAGAGTGTTGTCTGGGCGGTCAAGGACACATCAGCGTCGGTTATGGAGCAACTTGTTCTCTATATACTTGGCAGACACCATGCTACGCAGGTATCTGAGCAAGCCAGGTTCACAATCGATACATTCGGCCACCTTGTATCAGCAGGTCGTATGCAGGGACAGTCTGGGACTGCGCCCTTTCTTCCCATTATGAATGCTTTCAGTGCCATGGAAAAGGACATTCGGGACTTGGAAGAGCTACCACTTCAACTTCGCCATCTGAGAGCTGCCGATCCGCAACTACGGTATGCGTCTGTTGACGTTCCCACTGTGGGCCACGCCCCAGCATCAGTCGTATTGCAATTCGAAGGCTCTGGGCGCTGGCCGGATGATTTGTGCGCCATTCAGCGGACTAAGATTGCCTTCCTCCTCCGAATGGCTGAGCTTCTACATAAACTGGAGTCTGGCTATGTTGCACGTGTTGGCATGGAAAACCCCTCACAACCGGCTCAGAACCAGGCATTCTTGGATGTAACGTGTGCTACGGGCTTCACATTCCGCATTCGCATCTACCATGACCGTGAGCCTACGCTATTCGAACGCCAGATCAAGGACAAATCATTAGACACTCAATCGCGCGAGTCTGCTGCTGCTTCTCTGGCACTATACAAGCGCGAATTTATCCAATCGCCTCAACATTCGCAGGCACTACAAACACTCTGCACCAGATTCTTGGCACTTTCGCCAGCGATACGATTGACAAAGAAGTGGTTCGCGTCACATCTACTCGCACCGCACTTTTCGCCCGAGCTCATTGAACTTCTTGTTATACGGACATTCCTACAGCCCCAGCCATGGCCTGTGCCATCAACAGCAACGACAGGTTTCCTACGAACATTATCGTGGATCAGTCGCTGGGACTGGCGTCATGTCCCTTTGATCGTGGATTTCTCAACATCCTTCTCCGCCAATCCCGCCAATCTTGAAGACACGTCTCTGAAAGGAATGAAGTCGGAAGATCTCGACCGTTTACGAACACGCTTCGAGGCATGGCGACGTATCGATCCCGCCATGAACCGCGTTGTACTTTTCGCAGCTACAAACCTCGACGAAGAGGGCACGACTTGGACAGATAAAGCAAAGCCAGAAAAGGTCGTTGCTGCACGTTTGACGGCTTTGTCCAAAGCAGCTACACAGGCTGTTCGCGCAGACGAAGATGGCTTGTTAAAGCATATCGGCAACAACAAAGACGCATCCAAGGCATACGATGCTCTGAACCCAGAGTCCCTCTTCATCCCCAGCATATCAGAATTCGACATTGTCATTTTCATCTCCTCAAAACACAGCCTCAGATCATCCAAATCCCACAAACCCACTACCCAGTTTAAGAATCTCGATCTCCAAAAGGCATCAAGCCCCTTGCCCGCACCAACACCTCTCCCCCAGCTCTTTGCCGAAGAACTCTCAGAAGTCTATGGCGACGCAGTGCTATGGTTCTGGGATCCGGAGAGCCTGGATAAGATTGTGGGACTGTGGAATCCGGTTGTTACGGGCCAGAGGAGTTGGAAGATCAAGGTTGGGTGGAATAGCGTGCCGGTGAGGAATCAGGATAAGGTTGAGATTAGGGTGAATAAAGAGGCGATTGTGCATGAAATTAAGAGGTTGGGTGGGGAGCTTGTGAAGAGTGTTGAGGCGAAGTTTTGAGATGAGGGGGGGGAGGGGTTTGTAAATAGTAGAGATTTTTTTAAATTCACTAAGTGCTTTTTTTTTCAAACTACGATTGCAGATGTGAGCAAGTGATGTGCTGATACTCATAGAACGGAACAAAGGCGATAGGAGTGCTACGCACTTTTCTCCCATACCTACTACTAATACGGAACTTGTGTAACCAAAACGGCGCTCAGCGAGCTCCAGTGGCACCTTATGTGCTAACCCCGAGTCCGTACTTGATACTCTCACCTGCCACATCCAGCTACCTCCTCCATTCTGTAGTTGGGGAACTACGAAAACAATGCTATGCCATTTTGCAAACCCAAACGTGTACGCTCTTTATCCATGGTAGCGGCTTCATCGTGTGGGGATCACATTGGCCGCAATATGACCCTTGCTGGCTGGTCAAGATGTCTGCAGAGATGGACATGCTTATTGCTGTAGTCAACATCGATTTTCGCCTGGGCATACTGCATACTGGGTAATCTAACAAGCGAGGAGTTGAGAGAAGCGGGATACCCGGGAAAGATAGCTTGAGGGATTAGCAGTGCGTACTGAGATGGGTGAAGAGATTCATTGGAGGTTTTGGAGGGAACAAGAATAGTGTGACGGTGTCTGGAGACGGTGCTGGTGCTGGTGAGTCTGATGTTCACTTGTTTCGGTTCTCTGCTGAGTGAAGGGCTTTGCGAGGGGGCGCATACTGACGTGAAGTTCGTGTCGGTGTTGCATCAGCCGAGTGCTAAAGAGCCACTCTTCAAGCGGGCAATCAGCATGTCCAGGACGTCGTCCATGCTTCAGCCAATGTCTGCCTCTGCTGCTGAAGCATCTTATGACAACAACTTAGAATCTCTAGGGTTTGAAAGCGGTTCAACACAAGAAAGAATCAACCGCCTTCTCAGCAGTAGCCCGCGGGAGCTTGTCGGGAAAATACCCCATGAACGTTCCCCTTACTACCCCTTTCCATGATAACGATATTCTCCCTCAACCCCCGACATTTGCGGAATTGCGGAACAACAACCTCTCGCCTGTGAACAACACATTTTGTGAAGAACTTTTCATTGGCTCTTGTGCGCATAATGGCAACGTCTACCTTTTCATGGGTCTGTCTTCTTTCTTCCCAAATATTGGGTCGATTCTCATCTCCTCCTTTTCTCCTTCCCTTTCTACATCGGCGAGTTAAATCGTCTCTTCTACATACGGCATCAACGTTTCGACACCCGACGACAAAGCAGAAGATTCCACCGTCGACCTAGCTGCAGACATCGCATGTTATGTACCTGCAAAAACATATGCTCGATCTTCCAAGGGAAAGACCTGGACATGTAGATTTAATCGAGGAATTCCATGGGATGGGATGTTCAAAGGAAAGGGTACGCATTTGCTTGATGCGGCATTCTTGTTCTAGAACTTCGATAATCATATGGATGATGAGGCGAAATAGACAGCCAGGAGGTTTGCAAAGGACTGTTTAGTATTTGCGAATCGAAGGGCAAATGCAACATGGGATGATGGTGTGGAAAGACGTCACGGTAAAGGTGGTTGTGAAGAAAATAAACTGGAGAAATTAGCAAGATAACAAAAGGTGGATTTGGATCAACGGAGCGGGGCATGGGATATGTTTCTGGCTAGAAAATAAATAGGGGTTCATGGATCAAACGTTACGGTGAGGCTAAGTATACTTAGTAGGTATATAAGGTAATGGCTTGATGGCTACGTAGCGAATGCTACACGGAGATGTGAGAATCACGACAAGGCGCCAGGCCGAAATCAACGGAGTAAACCGCATACCAGCTACCCCGCCAAGTAGGAAAATAGATTGTGAACATCTCTTCTCGAATTTGACTTAGTGAAATAGATCTCGGGTCTAGTTATCCACGCAGTAGTACTGGAAAATACCTAGCACGTGTCCAAAATCTAGAGCAAAGCGAGATGATGAGAAGCATCATGCTGTATCACTATAAAACTCCAAAACACCACTGCTAAAAAAGTAGGTATTCCTAGTATACTACATAAAATAGTTTACGTGTCCCACACAATTACTTACGTCCCGGCATCTTTCGCCACGCACGTTCCAAGTAATTCAGTGAGGGGTATCTCAAACTACCCCACGACAGTTCCAGCATGTCGCATGTGGGGTCACTCCATCACCATGTCCGCGCCCAGAAACCACAGCGACTCACACAACCGGAGAACTCATGGGTCCGGCAAAGACGCGACGTCGGATGTGGGCCTTTGACGTGATACCTCTGGATCAAATGTCGCAGCGGCACTTGTTACCCCACAAATCCCTTCCCCTACTCCCAGGACTCACTGGAAACAGAATTAGTACAAAGTGTTCTCTTGCGTGAACTTTTCGTCTCTCGCGTTGTCTTTTCTCGAAATCAAAACACGGACTCCGTTGGGTCGGTAACTTTGCGCATTCTGTATCTCCAGATCCACCGGCAACACCACACAAACCCCCATACAACCCGTCCCCAAAAGCAACAATGTCCAAACCCGTAGCCATCGTAACAGGCGCCGGCTCAGGCATCGGCGAAGCAACAGCAACCCACCTGCACTCCCTAGGCTACAAAGTCGTCATTGCCGACCTAAATCCCGCCTCCGGCCAACGCGTCGCCTCGGCCTTGGGCGCAGACGCCCTGTTCCACCAGACAGACGTATCATCCTACAAATCGCAAGCGCAGCTCTTCAAGCGCGCTTACGAATGGGGCGGCAACCGTCTCGACTTTTGCCATGCCAACGCTGGAATCGACGATCGGCAGAATGTTCACGAAAGCATGGACAAGGAAGAGGTGGATGAGGAGGGACTGGTCAAGAAGTTGAATACAAAGACTATGGATGTGAATCTTGAGGCTGTAATACAGGGGCTTTGGCTATTCAAGTATTATGTGAGGAGGAGTAAGGAAGCCGGTGGGGGGAAGGGGTATTTTGTTGCTACGAGTAGTGCGGCAGGGTTGTAGTAAGTATTTACTCTTTCTATCTCGTAATGTCTGTTCAAGGGAAAAGAAGGACGGTATTGCATATGCATAGAGCCAGGCTAACGAGCACAAACATAGCTTCATGCCACAATGCCCCCAGTACACGGCCAGCAAATATGGCGTCATAGGCTTCGTTCGGGCTTCTGCCCCAAACTTCATCAACGAAAACATCACCGTCAATGCCATTTGCCCGGCGTTCGTCCCGACGAACCTTTGTCCGCCAGAGGTAGCAGCGCGCTGGCCGAAGGAGCACATTACCCCCATGTCAACTGTGCTCAAAGCTATTGATGCGTTTTTGAAGGATGATAAGTTGACGGGACAGGCGGTCGAGTTGTCTCAGGAAAACATTTATTTCAGACAGCCTGTTGATTATGCGAATGAGAGTCAGCGGTGGGTTGGGCTCGAAAGCGATCAAATCTGGAATGAGGTGTACAAAGAGCCACCAAAGAGAAATGGATATTAAAATAGTCATGATTCCGTTGTAGATATGAAAATCAAGACTAGGAAAACCGCTCTCGTGATCACAAAGAAACCCCCCCCCTTCCATTCTTTCGTTTCAAATATCCGTTCCTTTCTCTTCTGCCCTTCTACTTTCCTCTCGCATAATACTGGCATGCCTCTCGCTTCGGGGACGGATATCGCGCTCGAATTGTTGGGGCACGCTGAAAAAGCCTGGCTTCATGTTCGCATTGACGGGAACTTCATTGCCGTCTTTGCCCTTTTTTCGCCAATAGACTGAACCCCCACAGGACTCGGAATACGTTGACGAAAAGAGAGCGCTTAGCAACGTGAGCACCAGGGCATGCACGTCTGCCTGCACCATATGAGAAGTGGTCGCGTTCAGAGGGGTCGGCAGTATTCATGTAGTGTGCAGCAGACGCGGTGTGGTTGAGGGATCGAGAGGGATCGAAAGCGCTTGGGTTGGACCATACGTAGATCGGGATTGCAGTGTACAGCCCTACTCAAACAGTACATTCGTTTCCACAGGAGCGCAGACGGGGAGGCAGCTCAAATGTAGTCTGAAGGAGGAGGAAAAATGACTTGCCACCAATTCAACACAACGACACTCACCTTGGGAATAAACATGCCCTCCTACCAATCATCCTCACTGGTCGCATGCGGCATCCCAAACTTATTCGCAGGCCTCCACCTCAGCACCTCCTTAAGCACACTCCGTACATACGGCAGTTTGGCCTCATCTTCCCACTGCGGCAGCCTCTCACTACCAACCACGCCATCTAACTCGTCCTGCGCGCGCTTCTGCGCCTCAGGGAACAACACCGTACAAAGCATAAAGCTATTCAGCGCCGTTCCCGTGGTTGCGGACACTGCGCCAGCGCGGACCGTAGGGCATGAAGAGTTGACGGCGACCTGCGGATGCAATGTTTTGGGCTAAAGGGGAGGGAGGACGTGAGGAGTAGATGCCTGATTTCCGGTCCATGAGGTCTTTGACTACTTTTGGGGGAAGACAGCCATATGTAATCTATGCCTCCGATTTTCGTGTAATAGATGTCGCCATACTGTTCGCACCATGCAGTGACTGTGTGACGTATGGCATCGTTGTCTGCGAGATCGAAGAGAGATCCGACAAATGGGAGGTCTTTGGGTCCTGGGGGGAGATGGCGGCGCCGTAGATCCTATTGTTCTCGCCGGTTAGTTTTTTCGCAGTCAAGTGTGTAACGTGGACATATTCGTACCTTGATGGAGTTTGGGACGATAACGAAGTATATTGATGAGAGAATGAGTATAGCTATAGCAATGCCCAAGGTAGCTTTTAGATATAATGGGCTTGCCCAAATATTTTCAGAAAAACTCAGGATAGCCATGAGAGAAGATACTATTGATGATTTTGATGATTTCAAGCTGAAAAACTGATTTTTTTTCTCCAACGTCAAAGTCTATTCATATTGTTTTCTCGGTCATTCAGCTTCACTGGAGCCACTTGTTACCCCTCTGCAAGTGAATCGCGATGCTACATCGATCCGCACGTGGGGTAGACGTGCATAGTCCCCATTCCCCAGGGGTTTCCCCACATCGCCCCAGCCTCACGAAGTCGCGACAAGGACGCAGGGATCCTCTAACCTGACCTATTATGTATACGGTAACTATGCGATTGCACGAGCAGCTGCTTATGAAATTCTCTAAACAAATTTATTTCAAAGTCCTTCTAGGTTTCCTCGTCTGATTCGTCTAGATACCTAGTGGAACTCTGATTCAACAAGATCAAACGACCTGTTCTCCCTACCTAACTATCCTGGATCCAACTCCGTGTTGATAAAACATCAAAAACATTAGCAACGAAAAAAAATGCCATTTGAGCGCTGCTCCTCAGGCCGAACCTACATCCTCCATCCCAACGGCCAAAAGTCCCACTACGTCGTCAACGACTTCACTGACCCCTGGAAGCCCCACGAAACAGTATTGATCCAGCACGGATTTGACCGCCACTCCGCACTCTGGTACCACTGGATCCCAGCGCTATCCCGCCACTACCGCGTTGTAAGACGAGATCTTCGAGGGCACGGGTACTCTGGTTATCCTGGCCAAAAACAAGCCCTCTCATCAATTGAAAACGGAGTTGCTACGAATGATAAAAGACAAGGCGATAGAGACTACCAATACAATATGGACACGATTATCGGAGAGTTGATAGATACGCTCGATCAAATGGGGTTGCAAAAAGTGCATTTTCTGCGAGAATCAACGTCGGGAATGTTGGGTGAGATACTCGCAGCAAAACATCCAGAGCGGTTGCTCAGTCGGACTATATGCTCGTCGCCCACGCATCTGCCTCCGCCCGCGCCGCAGATGTTTGCTTTCGGTCACAAGGTTTGGCCTACGGCGTGTCGGCAGCTGGGGGCACGCGGGTGGATGGAAGCGCTGGCGCGAGTACCGGGCACGATTCCAATCTCAAACAGTGGATATTTGCCGTGGTATCTGGGACAAGTGGAAGTAAGTGATGGTGAAGGATTGGCACAGTATGCCGAGTTCTTGTCTACGCTAGATGCGAGGCCGTGGCTAGAGAAGATTAAGGTACCGACACTGATACTAAGTCCGACACAGAGCGCGGCTATTAAGGTCCAGGACATGGAGGCTCTCAGAGACACAATTCTAGGAAGTCAGTTCGTGCCGATATTTGAACCTGGGCATGAGATTTATGTGACAGCGGCGGAACAGTATCAGCAAGCGTTTCTAGCGTTCTTGGAGGGAGTTGAAAAAGAGATATGACACTGCAGAGCCAAGTTAATAAGAGTTTTGATTACTAATCGACTATCTCATAATAAATAAAGGTGTACAAGACAAGCTAAAGGAGAACTTTTCCAGTCCTTTCAGAATCAAAGTTTCCCACTTTTGCACTCAACGCCGATTATGCAACCGTGAGTGGGTTTTTTCGCTATCCCCAATGCGCCGCTATAAGAAAAGTATCATACACAATGCGTACAAGTAATTACACAGGCCATCAAAGGATATAGACAGTGACAAATCCTGAGGCTCAGGCATGTCGGAATTCCTGTTCTCGTCGTTCATTCATGTCGAGGGCGATCTTCTTGCTGAACTCGTAGCAGCTGATCATGATGGCACAGGCCGGGGCAATTTTCAAGCAACGAGCAGCCCATCCCTTGAACAGGCCAGGCATGCCTTGTTCGCGATAGATGTGCATCAGGAAGCGCGGTATTGACTGGTCCTCTGGACGTGCTCTGGCGGCGTCGCGCGCACTGTCTCCCATATGGCGCACAACTTGCTGCCGTGTCTTTCCAACATCAAAAGGTGTTGTGACGAAGGCGGCAACTGCTCCTGAGGTAGCACCTGCGACAAAGCTGTCCACCAGGGTATCGCGATGGTTTTCTTGGCTTCTTGATCGGCTTCTTCTTCGAACTCTTTCTTCGCCTCGGCCCATGCGGAATTCGAACCCTTCGTCTCTTGCAGCTCTCCTTCCTCTTTGGTCTGTCAGGGTGTTTCTCGTAGTCTCATAACCCCACCAGTAAATGGCGGAAAAGGGCACGTCGCGCCAAAGGGTCAGAGTGAGTCCTCTCCAGAGACTGAAGACACCTTGGTTGGCGACCATGCTCTTGAGGCCGTCCAAGGTCTCACGGAAGTGTCCAGCAGCGGTTGCCGGGTGGTTTGCAGCCTGCATTCTTGTTCGAAACATTTCAATGGGACTGACGGCGATGGCGGCAAGGACGCGGGCGGTGGCTCCAGCGACAAGGGGTATGTAGGGATCGGCTATGTTCTGGCGCAACGGTGATGCACTGGCTGTGCGTAGCCAATCGTATCCGGCAAAGTAGATGACGTTTGCTGGAACTGTCATGACCAGGGTCGGAGACAGTCCCCGCCAGAGTGTGCGGGGACCCTCGTTTTGTGCAATCTTGCGCAGGCCGTCCCATGTGCTGTTGATGGTTCTCCGCTCCACCTCTTCTACGGCGCAGTGCAAATCGGCGGGGTTGATGGGTGACATTGTGGGTCCAGCTACACAGAAGGGTGCTTTGTTGTTGACCCAAAAGACTTCTCGACAACATGCCGATATGCCGAGGTTGGGGGGTAGATGGCGGAACTGTGTTATTGATGGGCCAGCGGCTCTGCTGGGTCGTGAAAAGGTAGTGCTCGGGCCGGCCTCTTGTGATTGTAATCGCACACGGACGACATCGAGGGGTGTGACTGGCAGAGTTAGAGGGAATGCTTGCGAGAGGAGCACCCGAATGTGCAGGCGGGCAAAGAGGACATACCTAACAATGAAGTGAGCAGGCTGCCGGATACAGCAGACAACATCCTCTGGCCCAGCGAGACTTCCGTGGTCGAGTTGGCGTCGGCGCCATGGGCTCGCGCTGTGGCCGCAGCCATTGTGGTTGTGGTGAAGGTGGCGGGTTGGTGTTGAGTATGGAAATTGATAAGCAGGAAACTGTTGATGGAATGGAAAGGCAGGCGAGTGGCGGGGTGCGTGCTTGTCCCAGCAGAGGGGGCGCGTTAGCCGGAAGCCGCACTGTTCAAAGATTGGAGATGCCGGGAGCAGGCGAGGGGCGTGGAGGGCATCGTCTCGTACGGTGATGGCGGCCTACGAGTGGTGACGATGGCGAGGGGACGCTTTGACGCAACAAAAGTGAATTATCGGAGCTGCAAGCTTTTGGCGCGTCATGGACCAGCCCCGCGCCCGGCCGCTAATTGGTCCGTAGGCGCCGAGCTTATCAGATGTGGATGCACATGGCCGGCGCCCGTCATCGTATCATCGACGTCTGCGAACGCCCTTTGCCCATCAGACGCCCTTGCACGGCTGTCTGCCGGACTATTTTATTTGATCCGCGCCATGCTGAGATACAGACTCTTGGTACACGACGCTCGTGCTGCTAGTTCCTTGCATACATTCTTACCTACGTAAGCCCCTGCCTACATCCTGTCCTGTCATCGTACACACCCGCCCGCCGTATCTACCGTAACCTCAAGTCCCGTGACCACGTGCGACTTCGGATATCCCGTCTCTAACCGCTACCCACTACCCCCCGGGGACCAGCCAAGTACACCATGGATCCTAATAACGTACCCACAAACACCGAGGCCGAGTTGGAATCCTTCCGTCGGGAATGGAGAGAAGAGGTTACCGCTCGCTCAAAGGCCCAGGCGCCCGCTGCATCATCGAGCAAGCCCCGTCCAGCCAAGGCCAATCCAACACAGGCTCAGTCCCAGTCCCAGTCCCAGTCCCAGTCTCATGCCCACTCCCACGCTCGTAAATTAAGCCTAGAGGGAGGCGATGAGGTCCGATCTTACATATACCACAATCTCGACGACAAGCAGCATGGCCGGAGACTGGATGAAACATCCGCTCAGACCGCTGCCGCTCTTGCAAAAGGCAAAGAACCTACCTCTGCCCTGGAGCATTACGAGAAGGCTGTAGAAAAGGAGAGCCAGGGAAATCTGGGTGAAAGCGTCGACTTGTATAGAAAGGCATTCAAGGTGGGTTGCACTTTGATTATTAACGCGTCTCAAGTTCCCAGCTGACTCTCTGCAGCTCGACTCTAGAGTACAGGATGCATACAAAGCAAAGCATTATCCGCCATCCTACTTCAAGAAGCCTCAAGTGCAGCATATACCTACTGCTCCATCTTCATCAACAGCTCCCACACCGGCATTGGCACCAAAACCACAGGACCCAGACCCCTCCAATGCCTCAGCCACGGTACCAAACACTTCCCACCACTCCCTACATGGCCTGTCCTCTTCTCTGCAAATTCTAATCAGCGGATACTCACAAACATCGATCCTCGGCGAGCCTCCGCCAACAGATTTCAGCCCTGCACCACCATGTCCCATTGCCAGTATTCCCGAGGAAATCGTCGTCGAGATCTTGGAGCAGCTCGTCGTGCAGGATCTCGCTTCATTTGTCCACCTATCCCAAGTATGCAAACGTCTCGCCTACTTGGTACTGACTGAAGACCGAGTCTGGAAACGTCTAGCCTTGGGTGAAGAGTACGGCTTCGGGGGCATGCACTACACCTATACCTGTGGCATTGACGGCAAACCGCTCGAAGACGGGGAAGGCATCGTCCTGGGCACCGCAAACCTCAATCTCTCAGACTCCGACGATACGGAACAATTTACACCAGGCCAAGCCCACTCTCCTGCAGCACTAACCCAGCTCCTGGTTCCCTCACCCTACCCCAGCTACCGCACGCTGTTCCGCCAACGACCCCGCATCCGCTTCAACGGCTGCTACATCAGCACAGTAAACTACGCACGCCCCGGCCAGGCCCAACCCACAACCTCAACCTGGAACTCGCCCATCCACATCGTCACCTACTTCCGCTACCTACGCTTCCTCCGCGACGGAACCTGCATCTCGCTGCTGACTACCTCGGAGCCCCCAGACGTAGTACCCTACCTGTACATTGAGCATTTGCACAAAAACCATCACAATCTCCCCACCGCCCCCATGAAAGACGCTGTCCTCGGCCGCTGGCGCCTCAGCGGCCCGGAAATCCCCTTGCCGCCTGGCCAAGAGGATTTAGATGTAGAGACTGAAAAGGAAGGAACATTGCATATTGAAACGCCGGGTGCAACGCCCAAATATATATATAGAATGGCCCTCACCGTCGGCAGTGCGGGCAAGAACGCAAAGATCAACAGACTTGTCTGGCAGGGCTACTGGAGCTACAACCGCTTAACCGACGATTGGGCAGAGTTTGGCCTGAAGAACGATCGTGCCTATTATTTCAGTAGAGTCAAGAGCTATGGCATGAGCTGGGATGAAAGGGGCATCGAGCCCTAGTAGTACACATACTGACTATTTCTTGCCGCACTGCACTGCATTGGATAGCATAGACAAAGAGCATAATAACACCAGCGGGCTTCTTTGGTTAGAACAGCTCCTGATGGATTTCATCATGTAGATTCTGTCATCTTGTTGTCGTTGTCGTCTTTGGGCATTATTCATAGACAGCCGGGTTTCACAAATCGCACACCTCCAGCATTCCTCTATCCTGGTATACATTGCCTCCCTGACCCCCTTCAACCATTTACCTTCGGGGCATGCCACGGCCACGGCCTCGACCACCCCCACCGAGCGCTCTTTGTGCTGCACCGGGCGGAAGTGGCTTGTTAGGTGCTTGTGCCTGCTGTGATTCTTGGTTCTCTGTATACCCATTAGTGTCCGCTTCTTCATCAATCAACACTCGAATATCTTACTAATTGTCTCATCAACGCTCAGGATCAGACAGGCTGCTTCCGTCGCTGCCTGCAGAGCGTTGATCTTGACCAGGCTTGGCTCCCACACAAACTTCTCCATGTTGTTTGCTATGCTCTCAGTAGTGAAGTCGACACCGGCCCAGATGTTGCCCTTCTTGTGCTCCACACGTAGCCGGTTGAGAATATCTGTCGCATCCACACCGGCATTGTCGCACAGTTGTCGGGGAATGACTTCCAGAGCCTTTGCGAACGCTTTGATAATCGGTTGCTGCTTGTGGGGAATATTGCTGTCGGCATAGTTGTGGAGGTACGAGGAAATCTCCATCTCGACTGCACCTCCTCCAGCAACAATGTTGCGGTTCTTGATCGCACGCTTGACAATCATAATCGCGTCGTGCAAGCTTCGCTCAACCTCGGCGATGAATTGTTCTGCGCCACCACGGAGCACCAGTGTGCAAGTCTTGGCCTCAAGGCAGCCTTCAAAGAAGTTGAAGCGCTCGCCACCAATCTGTCGCTCTTCAAACAGTTCACAGCTTCCGAGGTGCTTGGCCTGGATGTCGGAGCAAGTCGACTGGACGCTGGCGCCTGTTGCTCGGCATACCCGGTCAAGGTCGTCGGCTGATACTCGTCCAGCACAGAAGATGTCGCGGTCCGCAAAGTACTGTGTTGCCAAATCACCAATGGGCAGCTTGCTCAGAACGACCTTGGCGCCCGTCTTGTAAAGTGCTTCCATCTTGTTGTAGATAATTTGCCATTCCGCATCCACAATCGCCTGGTATTCTGAGACCTGCTCCACCCGTACCTCTGCGTTATCCTTTTCGCTTTTCAGCTCGAGTTCGACGTTCAGGCACACGATCTTGGGTTGCGTGAATTTCTTCGGTTGCTGCTCGAAACCGGCATACGAGAAGGTCTTCTTGAATGCGACACCGTTGACAAAGAGGGAGTCCTGGAGAGCACCACCCGTAATCTTCTTGATTCCAATGAGCTTCTCGTTTAGCTCATCCTGGTCGAGCGAGAGCACTGCGTCCACAACCATCTTTGTGAAGAAATCGGCGTTCCTGTGGATGAGCTTGCTGCTCATGGCGGTAGCAGCAAGCTTCTGAAGTGTATCCCGTTGGTTGCCCTCGGCTGTGTCCACGGCGATCTCCATGATTTTGTTGACAGCGAGATGTGACGCTCTCCGCAGACCCTTCATGATGATCTGGCTGCTGACTCCCTGCTCAACAAAGTCCTTGATCTCCTTCAGAATCTCTCCTGCCAACACAACGACTGATGTGGTACCATCGCCAACTTCGGCGTCTTGCGATCGTGCGATGTCGGTGAGGATGCGGGCAGCAGGGTGAACGATGTCGAGGAGCTGTATACTGTCAGTTCAGGCTCTAGCATTGGGCCGACATTGCTTGTCTACCTTCATGACTGTGGCACCATCGTTGGTGATTGTTTGTCGGCCATTCTCGTCGACCATGAGCAGGTCACCACCGTATGGACCTAGAGTGCCCTTGATTGTTGCCTGAACAGCAAGGCAGGCATTGATGTTTGAAATGACCTGCCCCCGACCCTGCGATTGATCGGTACCTGCAATTGTTAGCGACACATGTATGAAAAGCTTACAGGCACCCACCCTCCCGCAGCACCACAATAGTAGGTGTCTGGCCGCCAAAAGACATGTTGACGGAAGCGGAAAAAACACAAAAACTCAAAGGGTAGTCGAAGAAGGCTTCGCAAGGGGAACGAATCTGGCGGTAGAATGTGAGGGGTACGGTCAAGCTATGCGCACCTGTATCTTGTTCCCCGCAGACGCGTCCCATGAATTTTCCCAGGGCACGTCTCTTTTTGCCAAGACAGCCGAACCGTGCGTGGCCTGGCTTCCGCTGCCTACCTCCAGCCTTCTACTGCCCTTCCATGCATTGTACCACAATTACGCCGTCACCTGTCTCCAAGCCCCCCGCTACCGTGTTCCCTCGTCGTTTCAGTGTACGCGCTCTTGCTGCCCTGATCCATAGTGACATTATCAACGGCCCCTCGTGACCTCGTGACCGCTATTTCGATTGATGACTGCGATCTGAACTGCCTTTGTCTCTCCTGCTCCTGGGAGCATTGTTTGTGAGCATCAGTAGTACCAATATGCCATCCAAGATATCTGCCAAAAAGGTCTGGTCATATTGTAGATGCGTTTTTAGTTGTACTAACGCCGTGTACAGATGGCGCCTACGCCGACACCCACAGATGATATCCGCCTACGGCGCATGGCACGTCCTTCAAAAGAGTCTGTAGAAAAGCAATTATCCATATCAGAGACCATTTCGCCTTTGGACAACTACCCTCCATTGCTCCGCATTCCATCCGAAATCCGGAGAGAGATTCTCAGATATGTCTTGCCATCATCAAACAAACGCTTCATCTTGTACACCGATTGCGACTCGAGGTCCATCAGCCGGAAATGGAATAAGATCTGCCGTCCCCATCCCGACCCACACCTGACTCTCGACGTCTTGCGAACAAACCGACTTATTTACCACGAATGCCTCTCAGTACTCTACTCCGAAAACCAATTCCATTTTTATGCATTCAACTATCTGCCTGTTTTGGACTTTATACGCCATCTGAGTCCCGAGGCAAAGAATCAGGTGCGCAACGTGCGACTTACACCTTTGACGGATAAGCAAGACGACCCACCGGCATCACACGACGTCTTCTGTACCGTCATACACGATTCATTACCCGGGCTCAGCCAACTTCAAGCCGACCCGGTGGTTTTCTTCTAGGAGATTGTCTACTGTTCGTTCTTCAGGCCACCCTTCTTCTTCTCCTCTTCTATCCGAGTATATAGACGGGCAGATGCGCATCAGTGTTGGATACACATGTGGCGCATCTACGAACTTGCCCATAAATTGATCTTTACATGGCGATCATTTTCGCCTCCGCAATGTGTGCGTCATTTACAACATCTCATGCCCAATGGCCTCGAACTTTCTGATGTTCAATTGCTGCATATTAGGAAAGATGGCTTATGATTTGTAATGTTGCAGTTACGAGGGTATGGTGGTAGGATAGCCAGTGATATTCTGCATTAGTCATCATTTTCATGGCGCTGTTTGGCAGACAACTTGGTTCGTTGAATACCTGTAGTAGTGGGCCGATAGTAAAGTACTTGCGCCACTATCAACCTTATCGTCCAATCCGCATTCATGATCAATCGGCATCAGGATTTATGTGCCAATCTGCTTGAGGTGCCAAATTCTGATCTCCTGGATTTGCGCATACCGCATGCGTCTCAACATGGGAATCTATATTAACAATTCAGAACCTTTGGTGTTCCACACCGCTTCGTAGTATTCGACCTGCATATTTTATTCCGACAATGGTCTCAGACAGTGAGCACGTATTGGCTTTTCATGCTGACATACAGATCATATCAACGTCACCCCGCTTCTTGAGTATGGAAAAAAATTACTCCTTTGGTACTAAGCTCAGCCAGTCCACTGGATATCTTGAGGGGAGCAAGACTGCAGGTTCCGACGAAGCTCATTGTAGAAACCTACTCAATGGAACAATACTGCGGAGATTTACAATATGCTACTTGATAGTAATATTGAAAGGCCTCTTTCTCCTGGTAGAAGGTTTTTGTCTCACAATTTCAAAAGCACTAGAATAACACTTCTCAACATGGCCACAAGATCCGAAACGGCTTCTGTTACTGCAGTCGCGACCGCGGATAACTCGTCTGAGATAGAGCTCGAGACAAACTCATGATGGAACGAAATGTCAGGAAATGAACATCTGCTGCCACAAGCTGATGGTGGAAAAGAAGCCTGGCTGTTCTTAGTAGCGGTATTCGCAATTGAAATTATTTTCTGGGGTAAGTTCTCTTCAAGATAAGGATACCGCCGTCTTTCTTGCACTGATGGTTATAGCTTGAGATGGCGTCCTGGTAACATTATCTAGGCTTCCCCTGGTCATACGGCATCTTTCAAGAATACCACAGCACATATGAAACCTTCTCTGGCTCTTCTGGTATCCCGGCTGTCGGCACTTTCGCAATAGTTATCCTTTACATGTCTTTGCCCTTCACCTTTGAGTCCTTGATACGGTGGCCACAATACAAGAGAATAATAATGGTTGTGAATTATTTCTAATGTGCATCTCACTCGGATTAAGCTCGTTGTGCACCACTATACCGCAATTCATCGGTACCCAAGGCATCCTTTACGGCATCGGCGGAGTAGTGGCATACAGCCCCACCATAACCTTCCTCAATGAATGGTTTGTCAGGAGGAAAGGTCTGGCATTCGGTACAATGGGTCCTAAACCGTTACGGCTTTCGAATTACACTACGCGTATGGACAATTGCGCTGTTCATAATTACCCTTCCCTTGGCATACTTCCTCAAACCGCGTCTCCCTGTTCCTGCGAATAGCCGTGTAAAGGTCACCCTTACGTTCTTGTCAAGCAAAGCCTTCTGGATCCTTCAGTCCGGCAATGTCATGCAAGCTCTCGACTTCTTCATACCTTCCATCTATCTACCGACTTACGCCAAGGCTCTAGGGTTCGACAATACCACATCTACGGTCCCTGTAATTCTCCCTACTATCGCTGCTGTTATCTGGTCAATCACCATGGGAACAATTGTAGACCGCAAGCATGCCACAACCACCATTCTCATCTCACCATCGGTGCTGTCATATCCATCTTCCTGTTTTGGGAGTTCAGCACTTTCTTGCCACCTTTAATCATCTTTCGCTTCATATATAGACTGTTTACGGGAATTTTCGCCAATGATTAATCGGGAATCATGAGGACAGTGCAGCAAAATACCGTGCAAATGGAAAGCTCCATGGTATTTTCATTACTGTCGCTGGAGCGGGGTATCGGGAACATAGTCAGAAGCCCAGTTAGTGAAGTATTGATGAAATTAGGCAAAATTGATACGTTTGGCCTGTATTGGATATAGTATGGAAGCCTGGTCATTTGGGCTGGGGTCAGTGCTACCCTCGGTGGGGTGAGTATCTTTGGGCGAAGGATTGGTTGTTTGCGAAACTCGTTATGCGTGTTCATATAACTGACTTCACATGGTGGGAACGAGTTGTATTGATGGAGACACGGGTATTATAGTGTTGATGTGTCAACCTTGTGTTTTTTCGTAGATAGCAGTCTCTACAAGCTAAACTATAGTCTGTTGACAAAGCCGTGAAAGGCATCATTTCTAACCTGTGGAACGACATCTGACTTTTGACCTTTTGAAATATGTCATGAAAGCTGGAGTGTTGAAAAGACTAGCAAAAGGGTCGCCAAGGAAGCGGGTAGTCGGTATCGTGAACGAAGACCAAGATTGTGCGAACAACGGAAGAGGATTAGTGGAGTAACATTTACGGATATACAAACATATAGAACGTGGAATGTTTTGTATAAAGCCCAGGTATAGCAATCATATTCCCTGTTCAAAGTCGCGGTATGGTCGTCCATGACTTCTGCTTTCTGGGAAATACAGACAGCTTTACAACATCTTTTTAGCTGTTTAATGACCATAAAAGGCATGATTCAATGCTACACCAAGTGCAACCTTACGCGAAGCTACTGGAAGCACAAGACTTTGCCGTTCAAACACCGAGAATAAACGAATGCTTATTTCACTTGTAATGGGAAAGCGTGGGAGGCAGGATATATACAAAGAGTAATCCTTTGCCCCTCGAGAAAACCACCACATCACAACATCTGCAGCCATCTAATTATTCATTCATCGAATTCCGACCAAGTTCAATAATTCCCTAACCCGATCCATCGGCATGAAGTTCATTGTTGTCACTCTCTTTCCCGGCCTTGCATCTGCCCAGCAAGTCACCCTCTTCAATGCTGCTTACAGCGTGGCCAACGATCAAGCATTGTACCAAATCAGCATCGAGTAACCTACCGTCGTCAACTGGGTTGCCAAGGAATGGGCCATCAACGACTGGTTCCCCTGCTCCGACGCGTCCTGGGCTCTCCAGATTAACGATGAGCAGGGAATTTCTGTCAAGATCAACCAAATTCTAGAGGGGTCAACATACTCCCCCTCAGCCCAACTTTTACAGCCTGCTTTGTATACTGGCTCTTGTCTTTTTCTAGTGTAACATACAGCGGCGATGCTACGATTCTATTCACTAGCGCCATTCCTGTTTACCAAGTTCAGGGTGGCAGTATTACTGTTACACTCGAGCCAGTCAACTAAAAGGGTTTTCTACTTTGGGGAAGAAAATATGGGTGGAGATGCGGTTTCCAGGCAAAGATAATATATCGATAGAGCATAGCCAAGAGACCTTGAGATGCCTAATGTGTATAAAACAGCAAGAACGAAGAGTGTACATTAAATATGATATCGGTTCCTTTTGTTCATGGTGACGAGGACCATGGTGAACTCTGCCTTGGAATCAAGCCAACATGTGCGTATGTGTGGTGAATTACACTACGTTCTAAATACAACGCGAGATAGGCTGTCTCATGATCCCATCAGCTCAGCAAATCGAGTTGGTCGTTACTGGTGTTGCATGCTGAATGGGTAAGACACCAGAGATGTGATGTTCTTCGGGTCAGAGTGATGCTATAGGAAAATCTTTAAAAGCATACTACACGCATGTCCGTTCATGCCTGGGATGACCAAAATATATCGTTATTGCATTGATTGTAGCCAGGATCTGCCAATAAAACTGCGTGGATAGCGAGAGTTACGGGCCTGCGTTACAAGTAATCTGACCGCTCCAAACATGGTCGTCCAGGTGTTCTTTCAGGCCTTTCGTTTACGGAGCCCCTCTCTTGTCGGCTTGCGGCCAGTGCTTGATTTTTGCACACGATCACTTTCGACGGACGTAGTTTTCCGACTCGCCTTTTCTGTTGTGCTACTACCTAGGCGACGGCCAGTAGCGAGTGTTTGGACTACAGCATCTATCCGTTTTTACCTCCCCGTCTGCGTTCCTGTCTCTATTCTTAACAGGGTTGGGAACTGCTCGCTCTTGTTCATGCTCTCCCAAACTGTCTTCGCAGCGGGCACCTTTGCAAGTGCGATCTTGAAATCCTCGGGTACTACAATCGTGGCGGGGCCTGCATATGCGCGGTTCCATCTCCCGTCGGCCTTTGCAGCATCGACCGCAGCCAGCCCTGCAGGCCGCATGCAGCCCTCTTCAATGAGGCGCGCTACCGTGCCTACATTCTTCTTGGACCAGATACTCTTTGCGCGACGAGGTGTATAGCGAACCTTCCACCAAGTATCGTCGATGGAGTTTGCACGGCCATCGATCCAGCCATAACATAGCGCAACCTCAACGGCTTCAGCTGGCGTGATAGAGGGTATGCCAGAGCTCTTTTTGGCAAGTTTTATGAAAATGCCTGGAGCGGACGTATGCTCGCGTTCGAGAAATACTTCGAAGTCAGCTGGTGTAGCGAAAGCCTGTGTGGAGAATTCGGAGTCTTGGGGTTGAGTAGTCATGGCTGTGAGAGGGTGCGCGTAGATGTGGATGTGCACCAAAGGAGCCCATGCAAGCCGTCGCCGTTTGCAGGTCAGGGCTATTGGAGGAATTATAAAGTTCACTCTCCTTAATAGTAGACGCATGCAGTATTCTGCGTTAGAAAACCTAAAGGATATGAGTAGGGAGACATTCATTGTTTTAAAGGAGGCCAAAGTTACGGTAGAAGGGCGTGTCGGGCGCCTTATCACGTGAACGCGTTAGCATATGAACATCATCTTACTATGACCTTGGCTGATAGCTAACGGTTTGCAAAAAGAAAACACTGTCTCGGTTTTTACAAAGTCTAATACATCAGTCTCACGGTAAAAAACAATTAGGTCTGCTCCTTTCGTGGTTTTGAGGATTACATCGGGTGTGACCAACATTATGTAGTTCACGCGAGTATTTTTGTTGAAGCAAGACTGAGCTTCCCAAATACCTCGTTCCAAGTGAACAACGAGGCAACATACGCTATCACTGGTTCTTTGGAAACCATCATGACCTGCAAAACATGGGTTGAAAAGTTGCTCACCTTTCGTGTGCATTGCTCACACTCTTGCCGAAGGCACGATGTTCATTGGGTACAAAGGCGAGAAATGGGGTTCGACCCACAAAAACGAGAGAGATATATATAGGTGTCGTGAAGTTACCATGCTCGTTCATGGAAAGTCGGATCGAGGCACACGCATGACCAAAGATAGATTTAGCTCTATTTCGAAGAGCAAGTACCTAAACGCCGGTCGCTATGCAAGTGGTCTGTTTGAGATATCCCAGGAGGTTGGCCATATCAGACAACGAAGTCTTTTTCGTCTTTCCTAGGCCCCAGACCTCTCTTTACACCATCTTTCAAGACGTCCCAGTTCATACCATCCAATCTCCGTCCACGAGTAGCCACATCAGAAGCGACATTTGCCAGCTTGCCTGTAGCGATTCTGCGCATCATCACTAAATCTTGGGCGTTCGGAAATGTCCGCCCCCTACCCTCGGTGAGAAATTTCTCAATAAACTCCTCTTCTTCCTCACTAAAAGGCAGGCTGACCAGCTCATAGGCCCTGGCGTCTCGTGTATACACATCGTGTTCTGAACGATCTGCCCACGCATTGTGGTCCAACGTCTCCTCGATAAGAATCTCGAGAAGTGGCTTCTGCTCGAATTCGGGTCTGTTGTGGATCCAATCGTACATATCGGTGACATTACGACCAGCAAGATATTTTGCAAACTCGACTCGTGTCTTTTCATCCTCCAGCGGTGGCTTAACACAGTTGTAATATGCAAGTGCCAGTACGTCGTCCTTGGGGCCACCTCCCATACCCAGACTGCTCAACTTATCTCCCCCAGTTAGCAGAGTGTGCATAATCTCGTCTGGAAATGTCGGTATTATGCTCGGATGCGTCAAATGCCCAACCGCGGTTGAGAACTGGAGGTGATCGAGAAACCACAACCCTTCAACAAATGTCCAAAATCGCTTCTCGAGATGCACATCCTTAGCGAATGCTTCCGAAAGTTCTGCTGTGTCATGATGTTGCGGCGACAGGTCCTTGAGCAGATAGAAGACAAGGCAATGTTTGTTGTGTAGTGTTGTCTCGGCAGAGATGATGCGCTGATGGAGATCCTGGAGTTGTTGCGGGGATTTGGGCGGGTACAGCTTGCTTCCTATATCTCCCAGTCAGTGTTTATTCAGCGTAAGTTTGTGTCGAGCTCTACCTTTGATTTGGAGGAGGACTAGCAACCGCTCAAAGTATGTGCGCCCACCAAGGGCAGTTCGATATGACTGAATCTCTTGTACGAGGCCCTCATTGTAGTTGAGACCACGATAGACGGCGTCAAAATCTTCAATGTCAAGCATTTCTGCGATGGGGCTACAGTCCGGGCAGGTTTGCTTCGCGCCGGGGTTGGTGGTGGACGTGTTGTCGTCGGCGCACCTAAGATCCAGGGCACGCGTTATCACGTGATTACTGTCTTGGCGTCAAGAGCACGAATACCAGTCAATGAACATCACTGTATCCTCAGACATCATCTATTCTGACCATTGAATCATTCTATCACTTGGCACACAAAATAAATGTAGCATGATTTGATACGCAAATTTCAAATCGACAAACGCAATGAACGTCGAGGATAGACCGCGACGTCGCCAGCGACTGCGTATCGCATGTGATTCGTGTCGAGAGCGCAAAAGAAAATGTGATGGAGGACGACCTTGCAATATGTGCCTTGATTATGGGTACGACTGCTCCTATCGTTCAACACCGCGCAGCCGGCAATCTCAAAGACGCGCAGTCCAGCCCCAGAGCATAGTGGTACAGGAAGCAAGCCCAACACCTGCTGCAGGGACGTCGTCACTACACTTAGATGGTCACCAGCCGGCCCAGCCGACCCAGCCGACGCAGCAAATTCAGCAGCAGGTCTCAGAAAATCATGATCAGCAAGAATTAGGCAATGACCGCCAGCACTCACCCACATACCTGCGATCCGTCGAGAGCAACTCTGGAGCAGCTTTTGCACGCCTACTTACGATGACACTCGAATCATCTAACCAGAGTGCTTCCCCAATGCGAATGCTCGCGTGGAACTTGTTTCTCGGGGAAAGACAAGCAGCGATGCCGGTACAACAAGAGGCTCTTACAGATATTCTATCAGAACCAGAGATGCGGCATCTAGCTAGCGTCTACTTTGAAAAATTCCATCCATGTTATAGCTTCATTGACAAGGACATGCTGCTCCGGGTTATATCCAACAAATGGAGTCAGCAAACAACACACAATGCGCTGGAAGCCCTATTGAGCGGTATTGGTGCCCTCGCACTTCTGTTTTCGAATACCCAAGACGTGGAAACTGAGTCGAGACTCGCTTCACTTGCTAAACGTCTGCTGGACCCATCATGTGCTGATCCTCCATCACTATATAGTGCTACTGCATGGGTGCTTCGCACTACATACTTACGGGTCACAGCAAAGCCAGAAGAGGCATGGTTAGCAAGCTGTAGTGCTCTCCACATCATTGATGCTGCAGGGCTGATGAACCGTACCAGCCGGAGTAGTGCTTTCATCACATCTCAAGACCCAGTCGGTATCCATCTTCGGAAAAGAGTGATTGGTGTAGCACAACACCTGAACATATGGATGTCATATGACCTAGGTCGGAATCGTGTATCTCTGCCCAACTTTGACAATACCCCACCCACTCCGCAGGCTGGAGAATATACAGTGGAATTGCTGGATCTTCTGCCATACTCACAGGACCTGGACCCGACTAACGAACTAAGTGTGGACCGGCTTGTTAGAGCAATGGTGAACGTCTTGGAGCGAACACATACTGAACCACCATCCGTACTAGCACAGTGCAACTTGATGCTGTGCATCCATCGTAGGCTTCATGCCTCGAAGCTCGAGATATCGGAGAACCTCATGGCCAAGGTTCTCGGTTTGATTCAAAAAAGTATTCAGGCTGTTCGATCCAACATTGCAGCACACCTTCCCTGGCACCACGTGGCCAACATCCCGTTTCAGGCAGTGTGCACACTCCTCGTTATCGATACTGCACAGTCCTTTGCGCTCTTGTCTGAGGCCCTGGCTTGTGTCATCGCCGTGAATGAAGCGTACCCAACCGAAGCGACGCGAGAGGCTGCTGTTGCTGCATATAGCCTGCTCCGGCTGCACCGAAGACGAAGGGAAGCAGAGATGAAGAAGCATTCTGAAATGCTGGCCCTATATCCTTGTGTAGATTTTGTCTTGCAGGAGAACCATGGCGATCCTCTGAGCAGCGACTCTCTGCAAGAATTCTCTTGGTTCAATGAGTTTCTAGCTAATTCGGATGTAGCATCAGGTCTTGATTCGTTCATCTAAGCACTATAGCAATCGCGATCGCGAGCTCGAAAAGTACAGTTCAGCGATTCTACATGACATTTGTTTGAATCTTAGCGGATTAGCTCAAGGTTAGTTTCTCGTTCAACAGCAAGAACAATGCTCATTCGATCACGCGGCGGAAATGGTTGTTGTGCTGTTCCCGCCAATTATCCATATCCATATCCGCAATACCCGCTCCGCCTTACGATCCACAAACGTGAGATTCAACATGTAGGGGAGCGCCCGCGGGGATATCACTGTAATGTTTCTACAGGCTTATCTTGCACACTCTCTTATCAAAAACTCCTAGATCCATTATGAAATTTGCAATTTTTCCTAAAAACATGTCCCATCAGTATCAGCTCCACGTGCAGTCCTACCTGCAAGTAACACCTGATCAGGAGTTTTGCCAATGCTACGTATCAATCCATCACCAAACAGACTATATCCGTTCTCCCTGGAATCCAAGAGAACCTGTTTGATCCTAAAAAAAAGGCCGCGGAACAAGACACACACAGTGCGGATATTGCGGGTAATACGGAACCCGTGATGGAGAAAACCGTACTTCTGTCCTCACTCTTAACTGAAAATCATTTTGCAAACATATTTTAGAAAAGTAAAGGTATTACAAAATCTTCTTTTCTCGTCTGCCATCACGCTCCAAACAAGAAACAACAGCTTCGCTTCTCGATCACGGACGACGACCACTCAGCAGGGATGCATCAACACGCCAGCACCGCACGCTGCAACCCCAACGAGGACAAGCGACACGCGGAACAAGCAATCTCGAATGGTGCGCAGAGTGCAGAGTACGTAGTCATCTTCGACCGGCCGCACGATGACCTGAACCCACAGGACTGGGCGTCATGGAAAAAGTTACGTTATCCGCACCCAACCAAGCCGTGGGTTGAAGAGAAAAAAAACGGGAGCACTTCAGCTAACGGGATGGCCGACTTGACAGACTCGTCGTCTCCACAACCGCATGCACGGGAAGCTTGATCGCAAGCTTCAACAGCGCAATCTACAGCGCTGCTGCCGCAGCCAGCAGCACCGAGTTCACCGTGGGAAACAAAGTCACAGCACTAGGAACCAGCCTGTTTGTGCTAGGCTTCGCATCGGGTCCTGTCATCTGGGCTCCAGGGTCTGAGATGCTTGGACGGCGCTGGCCACTCGTGCTCGGCGTGTTTGGATCCTGCGTGTTCACGCTGGGAAGCGGCATGGCGGAGAATGTGCAGACGCTCATTGTGTGCCGGTTCTTTGCGGGCTTGTTTGGCGCAAGCCCTCTGTGCATTGTTCCTGCTGTGCTGGCCGACTTGTACAACAGCACGTATCGCGGTGTGGCGATATCGCTGTATGCGCTGACGGTGTTTGGGGGTCCGTTTCTTGCACCCGTCGTTGGCGATTTCATCGTTGCAAGTCACTTGGGGTGGCGTTGGACGCTACATCTTCCTGCCATTTTGGGGCTTGCGGATTCCTTGTTCCTGTTACTGTGGTTCCGAGAGACTTTTGCCCCATTGGTACTGGTGCAGAAGGCGCAGCTATTGCGGCGGCAGACTGGTGACCAGACAATTTATGCTGAGCAAGAGAGACTGAAGCTAGATGTCCACGCTGTAGTGAAGAAATACCTTACTCGACCGCTTCGCATGCTAGCAATGGAGCCCATTATCCTCTTGGTATCCGTATATATGTCGTTCATATATGGAATAGTTTATGCACTTCTAGGGGCCTACCCATATGTATTTCAGCATGTCCATGGTATGCCGGCCGGAGTACGGACTTTGCCATTCCTCGGCCTACTCTTGGGTGTGATTTTAGCTCTCATCTTTATCCTTGGTCAACACAAGTCGTATTGTCGCAAGCTGGAGGCAAACAATGGAAAGACAATACCAGAGTGGCGGCTTGGACCTGCTATCCTGGGGGCTATTGTATTCACTATTGGTCTATTCTGGTGAGCATTGCGCGTAAACGTTAACATAAAAAAACAAAGGCTGATGGTTCTGCTCCAGGTTTGCTTGGACAGGCTTCACCAATGCCGTCCATTGGATAGCGCCAGCTGCAGCCGGGGTCTTTATTGGGTTTGGAGTGCTCTGCATCTTTTTGTCTTGCTTCAATTATCTCGTTGACGCTTTCTTGCCTCTGTAAGTAATGCTTAGCCCTCGAGCGCGCCCTTGCCAATCATGCTGATTGATGTGTCAACTCAAACCAGAGCAGCTTCTGCAGTTGCAGCCAACATCATGCTTCGATCAGCTGTTGCAGCTGGTTTCCCTTTGTTCTCCACTCAAATGTTTGAAAATCTTGGGATCGAGTGGGCAGGGATGCTTCTCGCCTGTCTCGCCACGATCATGATACCAATCCCGATAGTTTTCCGTGCATATGGGCCGACGTTGAGAGCAAAGAGCAAGATCCTAGTGGAAGCCTCACGTGAAGTGATGGTATGAGAGCCAAAAGACTAAAGGAAGAGTACTTCCGAAGGGCGGATAATATGTCAGTCGCGATGGATCGAATGGGAACAATAACCAACATTGCATGATGTTGCAGATTTTGAAGCCGCCATCCGATTTTGGTCCGTTAGTAATGAGTAGCTCAGACTGATAAAAAACAAAGACTTGCTTACCGTCTAGGCGGAGCATTGGGAGGTAAGACCCCAGCACATAGCAGTCAGATGTGCATGACGTAATGGCATGGATTCATATTTGCCTCGCATGTGTCATCTGTTGGCAGAAGTGTATAATCCTTCCCGATGTTGGTTGCAACAATTAAGCGCTTTCATAAAAGTCACAAAGCAGATGGCATGACATGGACGGGGGGAGCGCAGGGATTTGCGGCACTACGGAGGGTTGGCAAAGGAACACGGATGTCCGTAAATGCCGGTCCCGAAAGACGAGGGTATTTACCATATGCATAGGCCATACTGTGTAGTACATACACACATGTGCGAAGAGAGGTCGAAGACTGAGCATCGACTGACACGGAGACTGGAGGTCAGACAATGTCCGGATGGTTGACAAAGTAGGTAAGGTCGATATGCGGGTATTTGAGATGGAGTCGGGCACACTTCACATATTGGACATGTCGCATCGAGCGATCGGTGGCTGTCTGCGCTGCAAGTACTAAGCAACACGGCGAGCACCAGGCAGCAAAATGAAGGCCCATTCGTTCTGATCTGATGAGTCAAAGCCAAGCTGCAGGGCTGAGTGGCTGGTGGCTGGTGGATGGGTGGGTAGGTGGATTGTGTTAGTAATGCCTGTGTCCACCACAGCATGCAACCGTCAACAGCACGGACAAGATGGCCCAAAGCCAGAACCCTAGCTCTACCAGAACAGGTCTGAGTCGTGTACGTGGACCATGGACTAGAGCTGGTAGAAGCCGATGACATTTACATCTGGGTACAAGTGGGCCAGGTTACGTGACGATGAGCTTCAGTGTCTGCGTCCGTCCGATCGGAAGCGGGCGGGTGGTGGCAGACTCAGAGACTCGACGAGCATCGAAGTGGAAGCCAGCGCGTATGTACAATGCCTGTCGCCTGACCGCGCCTTGCCAAGTGCGAGCAAAGCTTGTGAGGAGTAGAGGCGTGGCACACGTGATGCTGATCCATGCCAGGTGCCAGCGCCAATGGTTTCTTGCACGCCTGAGGCTCGGACAAAGTGTGGAGTTGGTGGGTGGTGATTTGAAATCTGCACACCATCACGGGTACTAAGAGAAAAAACCCAGTAGCCATGATCTCACAGGTGGTCCAGGCGGACCCAAACGTATTAGCTTCCGAGGTACCCTGCACGGGCCGAGCATGGCGGTACTGCACATATATGAAAGTACATCGATGAATATCCGATGCAAAGAGCGGATCATCGATACGGATGGTGAGAGAGAACCAAGCCAACCCAGGTGGCTGGGCCGCCCCTCTGGCCCGCTGTCACAGCCATTTGAGCGTCTGGCAGGGCAAAGACTCGGCCGTGGGATTGGATTGGACTGGATTGGATTGGATTGGGTGGTGTGCAGCACAAAGAGAGGGCCAGTGGCCTTGCACTATGTAGTCGTTAGCGGTGGCTGATGAGCGATGGGAGGGTGGACGGTGGACGGTGGACGGTGGGAGGCGGGCGAGAAGCAGGTGTGTGGTCTGTGCATGTCCAGACCCACCTTGGGCAAGACAACTGCACTCGGCCATGTGGACGTCACAACGGGCAAAAGACGCCATGTGCATGCAATGCCATCGGGGAATATTCTCGACGCTGACAAACTCTCGTAGCCATGCCCTGCTTCAGTTCGTACTTCCGCAACTTCCGGCCCAAGCAGTATACATGCAAGGCGCACCAGTCCTTGATACCTTTTCCGCTTGCTGCTTCCCGCCGACTCACCTTGCATCATTCTCTTGCTTCTTGGGCTGCGCCTACCTACCGGCTACAGTCTTGCTGTGAAGCCGGGTCGCATAGTTTCCTCTATTCCCCTTCCACTCGCGCTTTCGCAGCGCATTCTTCTCAAGACTACACCATCCCTACTGAACACACGCATCATGAGAGGCCGCGGGGGTGTCGCCATAGCCGCTGCGGCATTGCTACTAGAGCTTGTGCCGCTGGCAGTCGCCCATGATGGCGACAAAGCCATGGATATGAATGCGCATAATATGCCCAAAGCACAGCCTCAACAAGCCGGCTTCGGAGGCTACTGGAGTCTTTCTGAACATGCTTCGCTCATGTATTGGCACATTGGGCTCCAAGTGTTGGCCTGGGTCGTCGTCCTGCCAATAGCCGTCATGTTCAGTATCGCGCGTTCGCGCTTTACCCTGCCATCGCAATTAGTCTTCCTTGCTACCAATGCACTCGCCCTTGTGCTTGGCCTCGTCTACAACCACAAGACACCAGAAATGTATGCAGGAAACGCGCACAGCAAGGCCGGATGGGCCATTACCTGGATTGCTTCGGCATGGGTGTTTTTGGCTCTGGTCCAGCTCTATGCTGGCCTGCATGACAACGAGTCGATCGAGCACCAACTCAAACACTCCATGACGGCTGCAAATATGCTCAGATACCAGCGTGTACAGGACGAGGAGCTCTCAAGCTCATCAAGATGGTCGGACGATTCTGGCCAAGGCACCGAACGAAACTCGGCTTCGCTATATGGCCCATCCCCCTCGCCCAGCGTCGAGTCCGAAGCCCAGCAGTTTATCGGCCAAACCCACAAGGATGCCCATGACGATGACTCTGGTGAGGATGATGATGAAAAGCACCGTCTCCTACACAACACGCCCGCAGACGGCTTCTTGGTTCGTAGCGTGGCCCGCTTTGCTGTAGGCCGCACACTGAAAGCCATCCGGTTTCTCCATGTCCTGATTGAGCGTACCATCCTGATCCAAGGCTTCGTTGCCATTGTCAGTGGTGCTGTCGTTTATGGAGGCATCGGACGAGGGGGTGCCGTCTTCAACGTTCTGGCGCACACGGTCAAGGGAGGAATCTTCTTCGTGTACGGTTTCCTCACACTCGGCCGCTGGATGGGCGCATTTGCAGACTTTGGATGGGCATGGAACGTCAAGCCACCCAAGGAGGTTGTTGGTCGTTGGCGAGCCGCGCTACCGTCGGCCGAGTTTACCGAATCCTTCGTCATCTTCCTCTACGGCTGTACCAATGTTTTCCTCGAGCACCTGGCTGCGTGGGGCGACGCATGGACTGCGCAGGACTTGGAGCACGTCTCCATCTCCATCATGTTCTTTGGTGGTGGCTTGGTAAGTGGCTTGTTACGGCTCCTTCACTCTAGCGCGCGACATTAGCTAATCTCCTTCCTAGTTGGGAATGTGCATTGAGTCGAACAAGATGCGCGATCTCCTCAACAGCGGCGTTGCAGCCTCACAGGCTGCTTCTGTAGAGCACGAGGCATGGCAGCAGCCACGCCAGTACCGCTTCTCCATGAACCCTCTGCCGGCTTTGATCATCATGCTGCTCGGCAAGATGATGAGCTCTCACCACCAAAACTCGATGGTTTCGACCATGATACACGCCCAATGGGGGTCCATGTTCATGGGCTTCGCACTTGCACGCGCCCTCACCTACATCACTCTGTACATTTCACCACCAACATCCTTCCTTCCATCCCGGCCGCCAACCGAGATTGTGACTGCATTCTGTCTCATCTCAGGCGGCATCACTTTTATGACCAGCAACAAGGATACCGTTGCAGCTCTCGAATCCTACAACCTGGATGCCATGTTCATCTTCACCGTCGTCATGGGACTTACGGCACTGCTCATGGCTTGGACCACAGTTGTCATAGCCATCAAGGGCTGGGCCTTGCGCAAGGAGAGCAGCAGCCAATGGTCCAAGGGCCACACCGGTGCCTTGGCTTGATTGCTTACCAGGCCAGTGTCAGTCTCGACGAGCACGCTGGCATGCTCTGATAGACATGCATCTTGGAAGCTGTGCTTTTCCTTTGATACCCCCCCACCCCACTTGTTCCCTTGTTTACGACCTGAATGTTTCTTTTTTTTTGATTTCATGACATAGCTGCAGTATACCCCATTTCCCCAAGGATGATGCTAGCCTGGACAACTGCAGTAGTACCCTTGTTTGACGCAATAGTGGCAGTGGTAATGGAAGGGCCGTGGAGGGACGGGTTCCTTCGGCAACGGGAGGCTCATAATGATCATCAATATTGAATAACAAGCACACGTTTTTGGTACCGATGACGTCGAGCGCTCTCGGAAGCACATGGGGTAGAGCAATTATGAATAATTAAGCTTGTTTCATCTCATCGATTTTCATGGACTGTGTGGTACTCATCTGGGTATCAAATGTAAAGCCGTCAAATTCCAACAATGTCGCACGTTCCTTACCGCACTCCTCGCCCCCGTCCGGCAACGCCTCTTGCGATGCCTGTACCGCCTCTTGTGCCCCTTGTGGTGCCGCCGCGGGTAGGGATACCGCCGCGCCCGCCAGCGCGTGGTATGCCCCCGCGGCCTCTTGGTAGGCCCGATGACTTGGCTGCTGGCGCAGGTGTCTGAGGCTTGGATGGAGTCTTGCTGCTTGGGGGGTTGTCAACAAAGGATGTGTCGGTGGTCAAAAAGGTCGCTTCCATGTCCTCTAGCCCCTGCGAGCGGCTCAGGTTGACAGCCCCGCCGTCGGGCTGGTTCTGTGGCCGCTTGAAGGACTCGTGGATTGGCGCCTGGAGACGGTTGTTAGTAGCCGCGGTACCATGGTTCCGTTTCGAGACGCTATGTTACGCACCTCTGGGAAGTCGACGCAGAAGGCGTTCATGTTCATGCCGTAGAGAAAAGCGGCAAAGCTCTCGGAGAAGCGGGCCAGGCTCTCGTGCATCAATTGCAGCTGCACAAAGTTCTGCTCGAGGTCTGCCATGGCGTCGCTTAGCTCTGCAAAGCCATCTTGCAGGCCTTGGAGCGCATTGTCGGAAGCAGAGGCGGCACGGCCGCGCTGGGAAGAGTCGCGTAGGGAGGAGCGCGAAGAAGGGCGAAGCGGTGTCGTAGGGCGGGAGCGGGGGGATTTGCTACGGGTGCGCCGGTAGGAGGGGGTTGTGGTGGGTGTTGTGGACGCCATGGAGGGGTGGGTGGTGTTGTTGTTCTTGGTGGTGGTGGTGGTTTTGTTGTTCCTGTTGTAGCTGCTGGCCGAGGGGCAGGGCCCTGGAGTAATGGCACACGAACGCGAGGGGCTGCTACGGCTCTCGAGGCCAACGGTGCGCTGATGGAAAGCAGATTGGCTGTATTCACACGTCTACTCACATGCCTGCATACCTACATACCTCCATGTGCACAAATTCACCAGGGCCGCTCGTCCGCCCGTCCGTCTGCCCCCATGCGCTAGGACACATGCATCGATGATGGCATTGCCCAAGTCGGTAGTGCCGATAATGTGCATTCTCGCCGTATGCCTACCCCATCCATCCTGTGTATGTTCGCCCATGCGCACTTCCCTACATATGCCCCTCGCACGCGCAGAGGTCAGCGATTTATTAGCCAAAGACGCTCCCTTCAGGCGGCCCGCCGTCTCGCCCGTCTCTCCTCCACTTTGCTTGTCCGTGTCTGCTCCGCCATAAGGCACACGAAGGCATTGCTGCGCCGCCCGACGCGGCAATACCGCCCGACGTCACCCTAGTGGGCACAAGTCCCGCTCACCTTGAGCCTCAGCAAAGTGACATTCATGTTGCGTCGCGCACAGCCCCAGCGACGACTATTGCAGACCTGCTTCATAAAGCTTCGACCCTCTGCCAATCCTCTCCACCACCTCCACGCCCCCTTCTTCGCCTCCTATAGCCCCGCCCGCCCAGTCACGCGGGCATATAGAACACATCATCGCCGGCACTGCACGGCACATACACCACACAAGAACAGCGCCTTCGGCCTCTGGACTGTAGCAGTAGTCGCAGGTCTTGCCATTGGCAGCGCTCTTCTTGTGCCTTTTGTACCAAGCTCCTCAGGGACAGAGACCGCAAAAGCCCCTCGCTCGACCCAGTCCACCGCCTGCGATTTTGCACACTCGTACCTAGTCATGGCGCCAAACACCCCAGCCGGCCGACCGGGCACCCTCACATCCGACCAGGAAAAGAAGCTGCGCGAGCTTTGGGGGACCGTGTTAAAGATTTTTGGCGTAGAGGTGGGGTCGGACGAAACAAACGGGACAGGCACACCGGCCGACGAGGAAGCGCCGTCGCCTATACCAGACGGGAAAAAGGACAAGAAGAAGAGCCGTCTGCATGTCTTCAAGAGAAGCAAGGGCGACAAGACTGCAGACGACAAATCGTCGACTGCCTCGGAAGCGTCGACTCCTACCGCAGACCTAGGCAAATTATCCATATCTGCCGAAGATGACAAGTTTGGCCAGACTGCAGAGTTCAAGGCTGCAATAGCAAACATTCCCCCAGAGGAGCTCAGGAAAACCTTTTGGAGCATGGTCAAGCACGACCATCCCGATGCGCTCCTCCTTCGCTTCTTGCGCGCCAGGAAATGGGATGTCGAGAAGGCGCTGGTCATGATCATCTCAACAATGCAGTGGAGGCTGAATGAAATGCACGTCGACGACGATATTATGAAGAACGGTGAGCTCGCCGCTCTCGAGACCACGGCGACGGACGCAAAGGAGAAGAAGAATGCAGACGACTTCCTGGCGCAACTGCGCATGGGCAAGAGCTATTTGCACGGCCTGGATAGTGAGGGAAGGCCAATGTGCTTTGTCCGCGCAAGATTACACAAGGCTGGGGAGCAGACTGAAGAGAGTCTGGAAAGATTTACCGTCTACTTGATCGAGACGGCGCGCATGCTGCTGAGGCCGCCGATTGATACAGCTGTATGTTGACGTGATGATGAGACGGCAGAGTGTTAAACTGACGCCTACAGACTATCGTTTTCGACATGACTGACTTTTCCATGGCCAACATGGACTACACACCGGTCAAATTTATGATCAAATGTTTTGAAGCAAACTACCCCGAATCTCTTGGAACCGTCTTGGTCTACCGCGCACCCTGGGTATTCAATGCGGTCTGGGCTGTGCTCAAGGGATGGTTAGATCCTGTTGTTGCCAGCAAAGTGCACTTTGTAAAGAGTGTACAAGACTTCAGCACCTTTGTGCCCAAGTCGCAGATTCCGGCCGAGTTGGGTGGAGACGAAAAATGGGAGTACAAATACCCAGAGCCCGTAGCTGGTGAGAATGACAAGATGAAGGAGGAAGGACCGAAGCAAGAACTGCAAAAGGAGAGGCAGGATATCGTAGACAAGTACGAGGCTACAGTAGTTCAATGGGTTCGTGCAGGTGACGGCGCGTCGCTGGAAGAGAAGAGGAAAGAAAGAGACGTGCTAGCCGAGCAGCTAAGGCAGAACTACTGGAAGTTGGATCCGTATGTTCGAGCACGTTCGCTCTACGACCGCCTCAACGTGATTCAAGACGGAGGCAAACTCGACTTTTACACCAAGGCAGCCGAGCCTGCTGTCAGCACGCCCGCCAAAGCCGGCGAGACGAGCGCCGACGACGTTGACTAGGACTTGAATGCTCTGGTGCTTGGGTGACCGTGGTACTGTGAACTCGTAACACCCAGGCCAACGGTTCAAAGCAGTAGAATAAACAAAGTGTTTACCTTTCTGCACGCGCACGCAGCCTCTACCTAGCTGTTCTCCTTGCTGGTAACCTTGGTAATTTGGTGGCTCTCGACTTTTCTTTTGTTACCCCCTTTCTTCTTCTCCCTAGTTTCTTCTTCTTCTTCTTCTTCTTCTTCTTCTTCTTCTTCTTCTGTTTTTTTCCTTTTTTACCCTCCTCGTTCCATCTACGCATTGCAACAAAGGCAAGGACCAAAAAGAAAGGGAAATTAGACGGGCAAGGGAGGGGAAAAGACGGACAGAGAGACGGATGCATTCACAGGTATATACATGGACTCACATGGACAGCACTCTATTTATCATAATAATATTGACTCTCTTTGTGTTTTTCTTCTTCTCTTCTTCTTTGTTTCCCAAGTCTGGCCTGTT